>JAQBSW010000956.1:0-130000 GCA_029291075.1 Eudiplozoon nipponicum
TGCCCGTAAACTAATGATCACATTTGTTGACGTTTTTCCAATCGCATTTGACAGCTTATTTCAAAATCAGACGAAAGCTTTCAAAAAAAAACACTATACACACTTCAATCGGATGTTTCAGTAAGAAAGTCAACATAATAATCTTTTTTATTTATTTTTCGACGTGTAAAAAATTTATTTTTTCGTAATTTGAAACGGTTTTGCTATATTGTAGACTTGAAGTTAATCATTGAATCGGCAAATAAACGACAAATGTGCATACTTTAAATGGTAAAAACCGATATATTAGATGATAAACGATTTGAAAAATTTAAAATTTTTTAAAGTTAATATTTGAAAATCAAATTAATTTGAGGAAAAAGATATTGCGGCAACCACTCTATTTTTTAATATATGCTAATATTTGATCTCATTTTTAGATCGACAAAATTTTGCGGTTTGAATTTTTAGAATAAATGATGTTTAGCGCGTTGAAGTAAATTGTCTAAAAACCACTTTCATGTAATAAATATAAAAACAACGGAAATATTTATCATCATCTTAATTTTTTGAAAAAATATAGATCTTATATCTCCCAGGAAAGCATATCGCTTGTAGATATGATTTTCTAAATGGCTTCGATTATCCTCACGTTTTCGCCATATGCATTTCGTTCTTCAATGCAACCGGACGTAAAAATAACTTCACAAAAAACGGATATTTTATTTTTGTGCGATATTATGACCATCGATCTAGCACGAAGTTTTCGCAATAATAACTCGGGGTGATGCCTAAACTTCATTTCACCATGTAACTTTGGGACACCAATAGCCGATTTTTTAAAGAAAATAAACGTCTAAATTCTTAACATAATAATAACATACCGCTTTTTTCAGGTAACAATCAGTGTTACAGCTTTTCGACGATGAATAGAGGCCGATCAATAAGAAGAATTTGGTGGCAGCAGAGAACAACGCACACGACACGCTACAATGCCAGATGATGTTTTGTTGAATTGTTTCGGCTTTGATCATATAGATCGCGATCGCGCCAACGAGCTAATCACCACATACATACATACATGGCATATACATATACAAGTATATGCACATATACATATGCATATACATGGCCATTACTTATATATACATATTATTATTATAATTCAGAGTGCGCACTGATAAACATGATAAGCTGAAAGTGCGCATTGTCCTCCCATTTTAATTACTTATTCCCCTTGCATACAATAAAATTAATCATCGTTTAATTTTAGGTTGATGTTTTACAGGTGCCTTTTTACAAACTCGTTATCAGAACGCTGATGCAAGTATATTGATTTGTTTTCAGCTTTAAATTGTGGCGCAAATAGATGATCAAAGTGATTTTGAAATCATTATCGCGAGAAATATTTTGTATGTTCGCTTTGATTTTCCCAATGACATGTCAAATTTTTGTTTAGGGTATCGGCAGAAAATTGAGGAATTGATGTCGCAGCTTCCATTTTAAAAAGATCAAAGGGAAAATTTATTTCGATTATGCTGTTTGAAAATGATCTCTTTGATTAACAAAAAATTTGATGTTGTTTCAATGATATGCAAACACGTAAAATAAAAAAGTCGTAGTAAAGAACATTGGTCGTCACTTATAGCATCGACGACAAAGAATGCAATTTGAATGGCTTAATATTGCAACCTACTTTTATCATTCATTAAAATCTTCATACATCGGGACCAAAAGTTTCATTTTGTATGTTTGCAGATAGCGGTTTCTTTCTACATAAACACATTTGTCAGCAATATCAAATGACTTTATTGTTTGAATCTTCAGTTAAAAATTTATCATATTACACTGTTTTACATTTTCAAGATCTAATCTTTAAGCACAGGTAGTAGAAAAAAGTGTGTAATCGAAAAATCTTTATGAAATACGTTGATAATGCTCATCTTTATTGATTGAGAGGCGGGTAAAAATGAGTCATATAAAAGAGACTCAACAAAGCAAACCAGTAAAAACAAATATCAGTTTTTTATTGCATAGATTGCTGCCTAATGTCTCTATTTCACATATTAATTTCAGTTATTTCAAACATTTGAAGAACGACGAACTTATGACCATTACGTTGGTGTTGTATCCAGAAACACAAATCTTGAAACATGAGGAAATGATTATTTGAAGTCATAAGATTTATAAATCATTTAATATAAAAAGCATAAAGATAATAATAATATACACAACTGAAAGGAAAAGAAATTTTAAATTTAGAGGAAAGAACTGACGCAACTAGCACGAAAATAATGAGAATATTAAATTCAATAAAGCTTGTTATGGTAATTATATTATCACGTTATCTTCCAGTTTAGTGAAAGATAAAATGCACAAAATCTTACGATTTATATCGCTAAGAGAGCTTCCGCCATAAACAGGCAAACTTCATAAGTAATAACTTTATAATGATATTAGATGTCTTTAAAATATAGCGAACGATATATGTACATATCATCACATATCGATAGTTTATTTTTAAGAATTCGAGAATATGAATGGAGGATCAATACCAGTTAAACTCAATTAGAATTACAGACTTTTCGACTGTTAATAAATTTGCGTTATTTCCGGAAGAAATCATGCAAAACAAATTATGGTGTTGAATATGAGGTGCTATATTGACGCTCTTAAGCAGAATTATATCTATATATTGAACCAAAAATTAGAGATTATTTCATATTATAATTATTTTAAAAGCAAGAATCCCTCAATCTTAAATATTATTAATTTCTTATCAATGATAATTTCCGATTATGTTCAGAATTTTGACTTGTTCAAATAAATAAGACATTATATATCGCACCTATTATAACGATATCGTGATAATGTTGTCAAGAACAGATGCTAGTCCATTTAGGTTATTATTTTCAAAGCTTTATCAGCTTATTTGAGCTGATATCGTATTGTAAGTATTATTGTAAAACACTGAAAGATTCATCATAATGTTTCTTTACAAATTGAATTCGAAATGTAATATTTATTCGAAACTATAGACCAATGATAATAACGAAACAATGCTAATATGATAAAGTAAAATAATTAACCAATATGATAAGCCACACCGCGGGTACGGTGTTGCAATCCAAATTCATACAAATCTAAACATGCAGTAATTTAATAAAGAAACATAAGTGATCATATTACAGAAATTCTATCATTTCCTTATTTATAAACATCGATGATATTTCGTTATGTAAGATAGCATTAAAAACGGTGCTCGGCTTGCAAATTTGTGTTGATTGCTTTTAAAATTTAAAATTTCATTATCTAACTATTAACCCTCATAATTAACAAATAATGAATCAAAAATTTTTCGTGTTAATACTGTCTATTTGCAATAACCAAACTCGACTGAGACAATGTTTCGTCTATTTGATTTATACGTTTAAATCAAGTGATCAAGATGGAAAAGCCGAGTTATTATCACATACGACAAGATAATACGTCTGACATCATTGAACATTTGATAATGCAACCATTGATGATTGAATATGCAACTGATTTGGCAACGCAATCTTAAATGCATGAGATCGAAACGCGCGAGCAAAGATTCGATCATGACCAATATTATTACATAGTCTGTTACATGATCTCGATAAACGACCTTGACCTTTAATTAGTAGAAAATCTTCAAGAATTTGCATAGTGTAGAAAAGAGAATGGTTTTCGCAAAACCATAAATTTCATCATATTTAATTATAATCATTCAAGGTTTATTATCATATATCTGCAAACTTCCTGATTATAATTAAGTTCTATCATCACTTTACAACTGTGCCTGTGTTAGTAAATGACTGTTAACTAAATCAAATGTTTTAATTAGTTCGCACTTGACAAACAAAAGTATAGGTTGAAAGACCCTAAAATTGCTGCACGATGTCACAAAAACATGATATTTCTTTCCATTTTCCATTTGTTAAATTAGATTCGCAATATTGATTTCCAATAGTTGAAAATGTATTTTTTATAAATTTGAAATTTGTGATTTTTTTTTAAATAGGAAACAGTACTTCAATTTGTAGGTAAAACATCAATATTGAAAGTGAGTCATCGCCCCCTATTAAACCATTTGAATATTAATAATGTTCGTTAATATTATCACATCAAGAGTTTTAATAATATTCTGAAGTTATAAATGATCAATGATACCATATTCCCTAGGTGTAGGTGAGTTACCTTCGACATACATTATGAGTTACAGATGATGACGATAGTGCGTCATCAAAGCAACGATATTTAATTACTATATCGGAAGCAATCGTTATAAATCAACTTACATCGATTAAATGCTTCGACTTAAATTTCTTGATTCATCGACTGTACACTTTATAGTACTTCCTTCTTAATGAGTTCATCATAATCACTTTACACTCATAGACATACATAATCTAGTGCAATATACGTCAACGAGGTTTTATGCATCCTAATTCTTAATTGATAAAATATATAATTTTTTGCTATTTGTTTAATTTTCTTTTCGTCTGTATATTACATTTTCAAAATTGTCGTTCTAGGTAAAATTCAGCCATTTTCGGCTTAAATTAAGACTTCATCTATGTTATTTTCCTCATATCGTTTTGAAATTCTTTACACTTCGCTACTTCAGCGCATAATTGATCTTCGACTTTTAATTGCAATAAAGGCATTTTAATATCACTGTATCAAATAGCATATTCAGTAAAGTCAATAAAGATATATTGAATCTTAGAGTTATGTGCTTTCAATTGATCAAAACAGTAAATTAATTATTTAAGTTTACTTATTCTGATCATTTTTCTTCACTGAATGGTCAAAAATTTTATTTTTACTTAACTGTCTCAAATGAACGCACTATCACAATCATACAGATATAAAAAGTTATTTTGCAATTGGTTCAAATACGTTTATTGCATGTATATGAATGCTTCTTTGTGTTATAAATAATCTGTAAAAATTTTTCATATATTTTTTTAAAACTTTACTTTATACTTTTTAAGATGATTTTTAATCAAACGTCACTCAACAGCTTTCCAATGCTTTTCTCAATTAGATATGAAATGACTTCCTGATTCATAATTCACCAAAATATAATTATTTATCTAATAAGAGTCGAAAATGACATTATAAATTCCGGAGATATCACTGATTTTGATGTCTGAATGTAGTAATCACTTTAAAATTTAACTGATTACGAGATATATATAAGATATATATGCATATATATATATATATTTTATAATATCCGCATCGTTCTTTAATTTCTATTAATGTATTTGATAATTATAATGAGGGTTAGAACGATTATCAATATATGGATAAACATATTTCTGTACACATCCTTTCATATTTTAATTCCACATATTATAAATACTACGTCGAGTTGCGAAGGTAACGTAGTTTTCACTTGCTCAAGGTTGTTGCGAGAAACAGATGAAGAATACTTCGCAAATATTTTAAAGTGATGTTGATCTGCGCCATTGACGCTTTGATAGCTTCGAGAATTAACGACGCATTGCCCAGATCGCCATATATGGCTTTTTTCATTTTCCAGTTTAGTTGATCGCTTCACCTTCATTGCATAATTTGTAATAATGGTTTCATTTTCAATTCGTTCTTCTTCCTAATTATTATTTTCTTGTATTTTTATCGTTTAATAAAAACTATGATTTCTAAGCTTTTTCCGCGTTTTTGTAACACTTCACACCTTTTCAATATATTTAATCGCTTCAATACATCCAGGCACTGTGTTATCTGAAGAATCATAATGGGCTTTCATTAAGACGTTATTTGTAACTACGCAGTAGATAAAGCAAATATGTTTCCAAATAATAACGACGGTGTGATGACGATCGCCATCTATATGTTCGTTAAGATCAGTTTGACTTCGTTTTCAAACATCGCATCATGAGTAAAGAGTAGTATTTAAAAAAGAACTGCCACCAGATTCGATATTTTCTTACAACACTTAAGTCGTGTTCATGTGATAAGAATCAGTTGTAATTATGACTGTTCTCGTGAAACTTTTTTTCATATATAGCACATTCTCAAAACGATTTCTAAACATTTGCTGATGCTTGCGGTGTCCGAAATGGTTCAGAGTAGAAACACAAGGAATCATAATCGATCAAATTTTTAATATTTAATCAGTTATTGAATTCTCTATAAAACGAACAAACAAAACATTTCGAAACCGCTCAAAGATAAACAAATAGGTTCCATCAGATAATCCCCAACCTTTCCTTCATATAGAGCATATTGTTATACATATGCATACATATATATATAAAATATATATATATATATATATTTTTAATAGAAAAAGGCTTTCGTTTCAAACAAACAACATTTAAAACAAATATAACAATAATATTGTTAAAGTTGTTAAATTTCCTTCAAACAAAAATGTAAAAGTTGAAAAACAAACGATAAAATTAGTACGATAATCAGATTGACAATGTAACAACTACACATATTTTTGTCTTCTTTACTTGTTTTTCATATCATTTATAGAAAAAGATATAAACAATTTTAATACCGAAAAACACACTAAATTCTAAATATAATGATTTGGAATAAACAATTGACTTTGTATTATCATCAATATAATATATTTAATAATTATTATAAAAAAAGATTGAAAATTGACGAATACGGACAAGAAATGTGGGTCGACAAATAATTCATATAATAAAAATCGCGAAATGCTCAAGGAATTAATTGCAAATTTAATTGATTTTTGAATCTCCATATATTCGCCAAATATGTTTTCATCGGGAAATTGCTACAATTATTTTTAAATTAGTAACAAATACAATTTATTCGATTGCGGCAGCGGAATCAAGTTTGCGAGTGACGCAACTGATTAGCATTTTTATCTGCATACTTTAAGAGAAATGCAAGTCACCACGCAGAATCAGCATGTCGAGACTGCATTGCATATATATGGAAATATAGCCTTCGTTCCATATAAATTTCTTTATAAACATAATCTGTAGAAATGTCGAAAGTTGCAATGATTTCTTTGTAGTCACGATCTTCGCCAGAATGATTTTATGCCAGTACCGCGTCACTGCGATCACTTCGTAAAGTTTCTTTCATGTTGATCGACGACTGGTTAAATATGCTGTCGCAAACTTGATTTAAAGAATTGTTACGACACTCACACAATCAATGATTGTTTAATTGTGTATTTCTATATAAATTATGAATATCAGATCTCAGTCGAGTACACGTATTTGATCAGGGGAGTGCTTTTTTTTTAAAAATAGAATGGATTTTGCTTTCTCAAATAGTAGTGTGTGACGATCTTTCGCAAACTGTCGTATTCGATGATTTACATCATGGATGCAGTCGAAAATTTGCGTCGAAAGATTTTAGCGGCAGTTTTTTATACAAATATCGACTCGGACAGATAGATTAACAGTGTTTTGCTTTCAAATTTCGCAAATGATTTTAAAAAAATAGTAATATCATTTGACACATATCGTTTATTTTCGCAATAAATGATAAATTGATGAATGCTGATTAAAGTATGTTTTTTTTCATATAGATAAATAAATAGCGTTTTATGTCTATTATTATTTATTGATTATTTTTTTTTTCCAAAAAGAAAAATGATTTTAGTGCGATGAGTTAAAAACAATAAATTTAAAGTACTTATAGGTTGTACTTGAAGATGCAACTTTATTAGAGGTGCTTTAAATAAAAGATGCTAACTAATGCAATTGTACAGATATCGGTGGTATTACTAACCACTGCTATATTGCGACACATTTTACGCAGTATAACATATTTCCGTAATTGCATATTAGTCGGGATCAAAACAGAGCTAATAAAAAGTGATGAGCTTCAATATGATAAAATCAATCACCAAGATGTTCATAATTTATAGCTAATCAATGAATGCACAAATATAATGCAGACACAAAAATATGAATAAAGTGACAAACCCTGATTTATTCAAAAATTATATATTTCTTTAACATTGTTCGAATCAGCGGTATTATGGGAAAGTTTACTTTTTCCAGGTAAATCGCCGACAGCCTTGCACTAAGTTAAAGTAATCTAACGAGATTAACTTTATTGACTGTCGTGCCACTCTTATTTTCAAAGGTAAGTCCCTTGCTTTTTTTGGTTGCACTCGTTTATTATCCATTTAGTTTAGCATCATTAATGACAATTTTAGGAATAAATTATGCTCTTGCTTGAAGAATCCCAAATTAAAGATGAAATATATGAAGTGAAATGCAGAAAAAAAAAGTTTCAGAAAATAATAGACAGCTCTTTAATTTTAATATATCATAGACAAAAAAAGAACAGATTACTTGAGTAATTATAGAGTGATTTGTTTACAAAAATTATAAAATAAAAATTAATTTGTTCACTTGCGATAGCAAAATCATAAATAATTTTTATCTTTATTTGGCCATATGTTCATAAACGCACAATCAAACTTTAAATAAAACAACAAAAAAACACTGATAGACAAGGAAAAAAGAGACAACAAATTTTGTTTATTTTCGCAATTTTACTGTGTACAAACACACAAAGCTTCAATTCGCCACGAGCTTTCAGTTGAGGTTGTGACTTAGTGTTGGTACCTAGATAATATTTATTTAACAAGGTTGCGGTCTTGATATAACATTCGACTCATTTGACAAAACAATATAACTGCTAATGTATAATAGAAATTTTGTATCTGTTTAAAGAGACCGCGCTCTTTCGACGGGAAACTCATCATACCAAGTCGATTTCCGCTCAGGATTATGGACTGAACTTAGGGCATTGCACCATTGAACTGCGCTTCAATAACTTATTACCCGTCAAATATTTTAATTATAATTGAGTGACACAATTTTCAGCATGATAAATGCCATCCTAATGTAACTTGGCCGGTTCGATTTTCTTTGTGTTTCATATTGCACATATTTAGTCTTCATTTTGGAGACCAAAAAGCTCCAACTGTTTATATCCTAATCAAATTATTAAACAATCAAAACATCAAGATTTATGAAAGGTGAGTGGCATTGAAATCACGATTTCATATATCAACAAAGACGACGATATATGGCGACAAATTTGAACATTGGCACTGCTCGATCCATTAATGATTTCGATATAAAGCAGCAACACATGATAAAGGTAGTCTCAATGTGTGAACTCATCAGTACAAGCACTTAGGACAGATTAATATCAATTTCCTTCATTATGCAAGAATTCTGCATTTTGGAACTCGGAATAATTATTTTCCTTTTGAAAGCAGAAATTATTGATGATTTTTGTGATCAAACTTTTATCAATAAAAATTTTATTGTCTCTGATATTGCGCGTGATTTTGTCACCGTTCGTTTAATTAACGCCGATTAAATATGTTTAAATCACGCATATTGGCATACGTTTTGATAGAGCTGTGCAAACACGAACGTATATCAGTTCCTCTGAATGCTGGTTAAACGCTGATCATAAGGCTTAAACATTAACCCTTTACAAGCACAACTATGTCGTATGAAACATCGAACTTTCTTGGACATTTGGCAAGAAAAAGCGAAGCCTATACGAATGAGTTGATGATACTGAAAGTCAAATGTTTTTGCAACTCATCAATCGCCGCGCGACCTGAAAACTGATTGTGCAAAGGATTAACCCGCGAACGCAAATCGCGAGATTCAAAGCGTGTAAATGTATCGAGGCCTGACAATGCACCTGAGATTTTGAACGCGCCTTCAACTTTATACGAATCATTAATGGTTCCTTAAATGCCTTCATTGTGAAACGCAATTAAATGAGAAAACCATTATCAAACAGCCCATGATTGGAATTACGTTCAGATGGTCAGCCTTTATTTCACAACACATTCGGTTAATTTTTCGCGCTTTGTGGCACTGAAATTTGTAAATCCACAACAAATCGATCAATTGGAAGAAATTGAATGATAAAGTCGCAGCGTCGGTAAATCGAATCATCGTTAATCGTGACTTCAAACTGAAGATGATCAAATGTCATCAGTAAATATCAATGCTTTGAAAGTCTTTGAAGGAAAGGACGAATCAACTCAAAGCGCACTAGCAACGATGGACCAATCCGACTTTGCGAAACCGATGCTGACTACTCACAAAAAAGCAAATCGCAGAATCCAAGTTATGACGCCTGCAATTATATAAACTAATTCGAAAACCATTCTTTTTGAAAAATTGTCTATTTTTTTCAATGCAGTCACATTAAAAACTTTTTCCACATAAACAATATGACAATAGTGATCTTAGTAATGCAGAATTCATCAACATTTGAGGCAGGAGAAGCGTAAGCTGAAAATCGTGAAATTAAGTTAATACAAAAAAATACAATTCGGTCGTAACGAAAATATGGATTTTTTATTTTTACCTTTTCTTGAAGCAAAATAGTTTTAATGACTACGGTAATTTTATAACCAGTTAGGTATCACTTTTTCATAATTCAGTGATCATCGTTTTTAATAGCCCATTTTTATATAATAAAGCATTCTTCCATTTCTTCATTTTATTTTAATCTTAAAGGTTACAATTACATAAGTGATAATTTTGACATAGCGACTTTGTTGGGTATTACACCAAACTACTACATCCTAAATAAAAAGTTGATTGGGTGTCATATTACATAAATCATGACCCGAGAAAGAATAAAATTTCATTTAAAACGAAATAATTATCTCGTTTGAAGATGATATTACGACTGTACCCTTCTATCATTTAAGAAGGTTTATAAAAACCTTATTTTGAATCGATGAACAAGTAATATATATGCCTATGGCAAAGATGCTGTGTAATGTATGGTTTATACTGCGCTTACTTATTATAAAAACGAATGCATGTAATTATAAAGTATACCATTTATTTTGAAATTTACGCTTTACGACGGCAAAATGTGTAAAGATGTTTTTTTAAATGGTCCAAAGAGAATTGAATAGTTGAATCTTGAGTCACAACTCGCTGGTCGTGCAACGGCGTTCTTAGACAAACAGATGATGCATAACGCTGACTATAATTAACTGGCGACACACATTGAAGCTTCTTGTATCTCCTCTTGATTTTTTGTTTCAGTGAATAATCTGTTATCAAAATAAACATTATATTATATATATATATATATATATATATATATATATATATATATATATAATATATTATATTAATATTATTATTATATTATTATTTATAACGGGGGGGCCGTTTAACCGCCCCGCCGGCCCGGTATGGAATACCGTTCGGGACTACCAAAGGGATATAAATGAACTAGATTTCTCCTCTAACACAAATTAATTTATTTATTACCTTATTTCTTCCGTTATGCGGCCGACCCGCCCCCAATTTAATTACTTTTTCTAATTATGGGGGATATTAAAGAATAAATATATTTTAAATTATTATATAAATAGAGTGTGCTATTAAATAAAAATATTATCACTTTATAATTTAGATATATTTAAATCATAATATATTACTTTACATAATATGTATTCGGTATAATACGTTATAGAAAAGGGTGGTCGAAAGATTTAGAAATTAGAATGCATTAGAACCCTTAAATAAAATTAACAGTAAGACCTTTATATTTAATCATATATATAGGGTATATTCAACAAAATATTAAAAATTTAGTTTTCAATTTCTCATAAAAATATTTTCTACATAAATATTTACCCACTATGGACCTATGAAAAAGCAGAAAATTTCGAATCGGAATCGAGAGTGAAATATGGAGGGAAGCCGGTCTATTCATTTATATTATCAATTCATATTCGGGATTACCCACATTAAGGGGGGACCGCTTATCACCTCGGGGGAGGGGGGTCCGGTAACGCGTCCCACGGGCAGTTCATAAATTGGTAAATTAACGTTTTAGTATTTGATATATATCTTATAAACCCGTTATAAATTTCGCGAAATAAAAATATGCATAATTAAATTAGGCTATCAATAATTAGTGAATATGCTTAAATATAATAAATCCGGGATTTTGAACCGAGTGATAAACATCGATCATTTACACTAAAATAATAACACAGCATCTCTTGAAATTTGCTTTCGCTATTAGTTGCACAGTGTGATGAGACTCAAAATTTTTAGACATACGGCGCGAATTTCTCGCGGCGTTTCGATTTGCGCCCATATCTCGGAAATACTCTTCTTTCTCTCTCATTCCAAGAATGCGTTAATTCCCGCTTTTGTGATGGCTGGGTGTGTTGATATAGTCCCATCATTCCAAAAGGCCTAAAACTGTAGCAATTTCAATCCTAGAAATGATGGTCGATCTAATCCAGATATGACGCTTCTGGTCATATTTCAGTAGTTCTAAATTAAATTTGGCTGGAAACAAGTAAACTTATCACAAGCGCAAAGCTTAAAGTTATCTATTACATTGATTTTATAAATTTTCGACAACCAACGATAAGCGATCAGATTATGCACATATTGTAAATTTAAAATATGAAGTACTGAAAACAAACGTTAACATATATATATATATATATATATATATATATGTATATATATACCCTGTGCCCGCGAGCTTCTTTAATAAAATTCTCATTGTCCTCTGTGTGCAAACAAAAAGAAATTTTATCAGATATAAGAAAATTTTCTTTCTCATGGTCTTCTCAAATATCTACTCATGAACATATCTTTATATATAAATTGGAAAGCAAAACAAGATAGAAATATTTGAACATAGAGAGAGTGTGGAAAATAGAATCCAATCAAATTGCGTGCGTCACCTCCAGTTCAAGCTCAATGCTTGTACGTGCTTCTTCTGCTTACATAAATCCGGCTGCAATTTGTTTATCCATAAGGCTTCGTATGTGGCTAGCTCTCTTTTGTTTTTGCATTTAGTAATTACTTTGAATGCTACGTCTGGAAAACATACGTGCGATGTTTCGATGATGTGTTGCGCAATAGCAGACGTGTATTCACCATTTGATTTAAAACAGGCGTTCAAGTTGCAATGTTCTCTCATTCGAGTAATTGCAGCCGGATTTATGTAAGCAGAAGAAGCACGTACAAGCATTGAGCTTGAACTGGAGGTGACGCACGCAATTTGATTGGTTTCTATTTTCCACACTCTCTCCATGTTCAGATACTTCTATCTTGTTTTGCTTTCCAATTTATATATAAAGATATGTTCATGAGTAGATATTTGAGAAGACCATGAGAAAGAAAATTTTCTTATATCTGATAAAATTTCTTTTTGTTTTTGCACACAAGAAGGGAACAATGAATATATATATATATATATATATATATATATATATATATATATATATATATATATAGTAAATAATTTATTTAATTAAGTTAATCCGTATTCCCAAATTCCCGTTTTATTTTTGCACACATGGAATAGGTATTTTGAATTGTATTAAAAGTTTCTACTTGAAAAGAATCCTAAGAAAACTAGATGAACTAGACATTTAAATGAAGTTAACGCAAACTGAAAGAATATTATTATCGCGTATTAAGTATTTTTCTCATGCGGTCAAAAACACAGTGATATTTGTTTAGCTTTCACAAAAAAATTATGTGCATGGTTACAAATTTGTCTGCTCCTGAGTGGAAGGCCGAAGCAGTGTTGGTGTGTGTAACTTTGCACTTGATATCCGTCTTTTTTGCGGGGTAATAGACTTCTGATGTTTTTGCCAGCTGTCATGACGAAAACAAAAAAGTATTTTAAAAAGAATTTGAAATGGAATAAAAAATGGAAGTTTTATGCGATTTCATACCGACCTATCAGAAATACCAATCGATCAATGGAATAATCGATGCGGGTCGGAATACATCCTCTTATTAATGCGGTTGATTTTTTGAGACAGCATTTCGAATGCTTAGTTTAAAAATAGCCGGTTTATGACCTATCAGTATTGATTTGCAGGGTTCGTTCATTGCTGCAATTAGTTGCTAGGCTTCACATTTGAAATCGTTCAAATCGCACAAGCACGCAACATGCATGGACAGCAAACATTTAAATACTTGCAATGTCGGAAGATCAAAAAGTGCTACGTACTGATGAAGAGCGTTAAACAGTAATCGACAAATGAACAACCTACAAAGACGAAAACGTAGCAACATAATGTAAATTACGTTCGGAAGAGGCAACAAGATGAAATCGACAGCTCGTGCAATGAAATTAAGATCTGACAGATACCAGTCTTACGACTAGAGAATAGTGTACAGAAGCTCGTCGTTCGATCATTCAAACCAAGTCAATGTACGGATTACCAAAAAACTCGCGAAATATTAGTCCTATGAGGACAATTTATCAATGGTCAATTTTCGTTGCATGCATCTACAAATGCTTTATATTTCGTTCATTACGTAAACTAATTAATTTCGAAGTTGTCTATTCGTCAGCTTCACAAATTCTTGAGATATAACAACAAAAAGCAAGATTATGGTATCTTGATGTTAAGTCTTTTGTTTACAAATGTTACACTGATGAAACAATTCACAGAAAGCGGTAGAACATCGACATATCGTCTTTTTTGCCAGGTGTCATTTCAATTTACGGAATCTTATCTTATTCTTTTTAAAAGACGAAAAGAGTATTGTTTCTTTTAATGGAAGCATATAAATAGATTGATGGTAAATGGGAAGACTCTCTATTCTCCTATATACGCATCTAGAGAGCAAATCATTAAAGAGTGACATAGTAATGTGATCAGTATATGATGGTACGTATATACATGATATCGAACAGATCGTTTTCAATATATACATACAAATATTTTCTATTGTTAAATAGATATTATATCGGAAAAAAGAAGATTGCTCCCGGTGTTTTTCTTAGATGTGGCCTAGCCAAAGAAGTTAAATGGTGTAAATTATAAGAAAAATTCAATCATGGTTCGGCACAGTATTTTCGGTTCTGTTGTTTTGCGCAGTCATAGTTACGGGAGAAGTTCGGGACAGTTTTTCAAGAATTGTCAGGTTGATTAGTCAGATTAAAAAGAAAACGAATATAATAAAGCAATTAACGATTTACGTCTAATGGATGCTCTGTCAATTAATTGAATAAAAAATTATGCTGTGAATCCAAACAGAAACACCATATTATGAACTGGAAAAGAAAATAATATATAAGGATCATCCTATTTAGCACAAAAAGAAAAGTTGAAGTAACTCACATTTAATGCAGCGTGAAAGGGTTATTTATACTCATACCGGTAATCAAAAGAGAAACAGCCGTTAATGTACGATTATCAAATATTATTTACCAATATATACGCAGTTTCTCGACAACTTACATGCCGCCTGAAGGTTGATTATTTTATCGAAGTGAGCATTGTTAGCTTAAACGCTCATCAGTTGGTGAATACACTAGACAACATATCGTTGAAAGATCACATCGAATGCTGTTCTCCAGAGATTTGTTAAAGTGTAAAAGAGAGCTAGTTACATATTTTAGTCTTATGGATAAACAAATTGTAAACTGATTTATGCAGAAGAGTTCAGGTTTATATTGAGCTTCTTGAACTGGAGCTGACGCATGCTAGATTAATTAATTTCCTTTTTCTTCCATTTTTATATATCAATCATTCAAATAACATATTGAACGCCGTTCATTTGTAGCAACATCAAATTTGTGTTTACGTAATCTTATTTCGTGTGCAAAAGATTGCTAGAAGTGAGGACATTAAAATTATCGAAAGTTGTTGTGGTGGTACCGTTGCAATGTCAAAATAATTCAAAAATTGTCGATGTAAAGCAGTAAGCTAAACGCTATTTTAATAGAGAGAGTATATATCAGAAAGAAAGTGGACAAGACTAAAAATATAGACGATATACATATTTCAAATTCCAAAAGTAAACTCAATTACATAAGCCTAAATTATACATGTAGCAATAGTCCTCAAAAGAAAAAGCCCGATAGACCATCATTTTATAAAGAGACCTGATGCAAATAAATTTATTTATGAATAGACTTCAAATAGCAGGCAACACAATAGAACAAACCTGCTGCTAAATGAATGTAATTGAAAGCGATATTCAGACGGAATTGTACGAATGTTTCTTCATGTCACTTCTAATCGTTCACATGTCTTGCTTTGTCGTTAATTATTAAATTTTGCCTTCATCCGCTCCTAGCCGCCTTAGAAAAAGGTCTTATTAAATATTAAGTTAAACGACTTTGTACAGATGTAACTTCATCGCGTTACCCTAATTTTTAAATCGACTTCTATAAATAGCTTCATAGTATATTTGCATTTTCCAAATCAGTTTCGTATTTCGTTGCCAATGAACATGGATAGATCTGATCTTTCTGTAGTATGTGAGTTTACATGCTGTTTTATGTTCCTGTTCATTCATTTGTCAAGTGCATATTCGCCCACTAGTCTGAATATATAATCCCACATTTTCTGAGGCAATATATTTACTCCTTTCGGTAATAAAATTCTTCTTCTTTGACTTCTCTATATCATAGATGAAGAACGCTCTGTTTTCGCCGCGAAGTAGATGTAGCAGTGATTGAAGAGAGATATCCGAGATCTTACTTTTAAAAATGGCCTTTTTCAAAACTCTGTATCCACTTTAATTTTACACAAGAAAGGATAATTCTCAATTTTTCTTATTCTAACGTAACTTAATTCTCTAACTGGTTGACTCTAAACCATAAATTTATCGAGCCTTCATTTCATGATTTTAAATTCAAAAAACATGTTCGAGTCTTACAATCAATTTTGTCTTGAGAGGCGCTTTAAAGCAGATATGACCAGATGACAGTTGTCCTCCATATCTTCAACTTTTAATATTCATGAACATCATGTGAAAAGTGGAGGATTTACAGGGATTTAACATTTTTTCATATCAGCTTCGTAACATTATTTTGTTCAATTTATTATGAGATACATTTTGCCAGCGTGGTGATGATAATAATTTATAATCAGCGGTGCATTTGATATAAATGACTTGACCCATTATTTCACATTTTCAGAATAACTAGGCTTTTATAGCTTGCAAAAAAGCGACATTTCATTCTGTACACAGGTTCTAGACTTCAAGTGAGCCGATCATGTACGGTTTTGACAGAACGTATTGAGTCTAGTAAGGGACGAAAACCGGCCTACTGATGTATGCCAAAATGTTATATAATTTTTTTGATAAATGTCTTCCGGAATCTCTGTTGGACAGTGATGATTTACACATTCAAGATTAAATAAAATTGACAATAACATACATCGAGTCATATGAGTCCCGGCTAATCAATCACCTCTGTGAAACTGTATCTGTTATCAATTTCACTAAAATTTTGCGTTCCTGGGTATAATCTAAATATATATTTTTTCTGGCTTTATTACGCAGAAATTTATACAATTTATGTTGTTGAATATTCACAATTGTCCGAGTAGTTTTACATAACATATACTGTCGGAAATTCATCGTTGTATAGTCGAGTTCCAATGTCTTGAATCTAAATATTCAGTTTTTTAACTATTTGTTGATTACTATTTTAGTTAAAACCTCGACATAGAATTATCCGTCAAATATTGCATCAGTAGAAAATATTAACACCGTGTACAATAATTTTTTAACGTTTTAAAGATATATATCAATTCTTCTGGTGGATATATCGCTTGCAACTTTCTCATTTCATGCACTAACAATGTGGTTTAAAATTTTGCCATATCCTATACATTAAAGTTTTATTTTTGGAAGGGGGAAATCTTTTGTTTTCTATACGATCTCATTCTTAGCATGGAAATAGAATTACAGTATTTTAAGTCCAAGGTTGTTTTGTGGTTATCCATAAGATAAATTAATGACAAATTACCCACCCGTTTGGACAGCAGAATTAATTTACTTGGTCGCGAGGGTCAATAAATACCCAAGGTTTGCAGTTTCTTCTCATGTCTCTATGGTACAGTTTAAATTTGTTTATCCCTAGAATTCTTACTAAACACCTTTATTTATTTAAAGTCAAACATGTGCAGTTTCGAGAGTAATATCGGTCTATTGAGTGAATTAATCGATATTTTCATTAACAGCAACCAATACTCATGTTTAAGTATATTCCTTATTTTTGTCTAACTGGAATAATAGTCTAAACTTAAGACATTTCTGAATAGTTTTAAATTTAAAATATTTAGTTAGACACAAAGTATTTTCCACGTAAATGAATTAAGCAATCTATGCATGTGCAAAATAATGCTTAATTAAATTTAAAAAAAGTTTGTGGAATTGAGATAAATATCAATCAATATTTTTTAAACAGTCACACGTGGCAGAAACACTGCCAATAGCGCTCATTGATACTTTTGGACCTTTCATAGTCATTATTGTGGCAGTCCAAAAAATCGACTAACGAAAATCATAGCACAACAGTATTTATAAGATATGAAAAGTAAAAAATTAGGCTATCAACGATACTACTGCTGCATACGTTTAACATAAGTAGAATGTCGGCCGCACGATTTCTATTCAATCGCGAGGATTACTATTTACAGTGTATGGTACAGTTTTCTAAGTCATTTAATTAGCCAATAATTTTTAATTCAATAAATTATATAAACAAGGCGATAGCTGCAAACAGGTATGTTCGTGACTGCGAAAATATGTCATAGCCGGTATATCAGACAAGTAAAATTTATGAATAAATAATACGTTCGATAGCCACATTTATAATTTTCCATATCTCATATAAACTTTGCAACCAGATTCACGTTGGCCAATTTACTGCTGTGTTGTGATCATCGAAACGCGTACCGAAATTCTACACCCTGTAATTTAGCTGTCGCGCAATGAACTAAAAACGAGAGATTTCTGTTAAATTTCACCGGCTTGTATGAGATGTATAACTTGGTTTTACCACCTGCGTCAACAATGGTTACGTAATTTATCAGGGGCATGTTTCCCCATCAAATTTACGGATCTTACTAATCGATCAGGAGAGCATGCATGACTGAAAAGAGAGATCGATCAATAGTATCTTTTTATATTAAGTTTTGTTAAACGGAAAATACTGGACGATGTATAAATTCTTCTGTAAAAGATGGCCACAGTTTTCAGTGTTGTTGTTGGTAGACCAAATTTAACATGAAAGAAAGGTATATTTTCATGTATACATGCGTTTAGTGCTTACTGATGACTAATCCGTAAGAGCCCGTATTACGCCCTATACCAACCACATATTTGGTCAAGAAATATGGGGCAGTTAAATAGCAGGATATCATATTTAATGTGTATTCAAACAGTACAGAAGGTTTCTTCACAAAACATCATTGGAAATGCAACTTCAAAGCCAATTATATATAATTTAAAATGTAACATGGTCTTCAAAGTGTCGAGTCGGTACGTGATATCAACAAAATGGAGTTTAGAATATGTTATATTTCACGAAAATGGAGAATTACAACAACTTCTAAGCGCCTAGTATTCCAGAAAATCCATACAATTTGATCTTGATCGATATCAATCATCAGGTTTGCGGTAATTAATAATTCATTTAATTAACTGTAAAATTCTAATTTATTGTTTGTTGTCGAGTAACTGTTCAACTGCCTCACAATTCGTGACTCTATATGTAATTGTTATGGGGCGTAGTTCCGCTTACTACTGATGAGTCACCAGGAGGCGCGAAACCCATGTATACACGAGATTAGTCCTTTTACTCATACCGACTTTGGTTTATCCCTCCGGTCCTAGTTGAAGTAATTTGTCACTAGATACGCAATACCTAATACAAAGTTGGTTTTGATATATTGTTTAGATTTATGACAAATCGATCGGAAGCAAATATTCACATGCATAGTTAAAAGAATACGCATAATTCACCAATTTCTATTAATTTATTTTAGATACTTTTTCTGTTTATTTTACTCCTTATATAATGTTTCTGAAAACAGCTTCCACAATGCGCAAATCATTTTTAATTTAGTTCTGTAAAAAACGACCAGACAACTTCGTAGTTCCAGCGCACGTACTGTGGAAATTGTATTTGGCATTTGTGAAAAATTCTCCTTTTCCAACTGTTAGTAGTCCAAAATTATTTTTGATTTGCCAGATAATTAATAAGCCATTTCTACCTAAATAGAGCTCTGAGCAACTATTTAATGTTTTTTGAATAAAGAATGTAAAACTGCTGAAGAGCATAATTTGATTTATTGCACTTGCGTCAAGCAGGTAAATTGTTTTAAGCTTAAATTTTTTCGTTTTATAAATCTGATCAATCATAGTTTTTTTTTATATTGATCTAGCGTGTACCTCTCATGACGTGTCAGTTTTCAACAATGAACTAACGAATATGACGCAAAAGACGTTATTTTTGCCACACTGTGCAACTGGATTGATAACATGTCATTTATGTTCTTCTCAAGTACGGAAACCAGTTAAAATAATCTATGTAACCACACGGCTATTAATCATTCTTCAATTGTTTAACCAATACGCGCTTGACGAAAGATCAAGTAATATCGTGCTCTTAACTGTATATAAGTTGTGCGGAGGGAATTTATTTGAGTTCGCTTACCTTAAATTTGCATTTTAGTTTGATTCTTCTTAGCAAGTTTGCCGTTGTTCACTGAGAATTACCATAAAAATCTAAAATATGATTACTGCTTATCACAAATAAACAAACGTGATATAAAGAACATATCCTATTTAGGTTGACCGCCGATTTGTTTCAACTTTTGTTGTTTAAAGCTCATTTTGCTTCAATAAGTCTTTTAGGATACATGTTTGCTACCAGAATTGTGTTGAGCGACACTGAATCTATCGTTTATTGTAAATTTTAATTTTGCTATGATAAAAGTTTTACTGGCCACTACAGAACGTATTTGTCTTTAAGCTACATTCACCTGGTGTCTCTGTCGATATTTGATGTAAAACGGTAGATGTTTTCACCTTTGCAAACAAACTTAATATGAGCCATAATGGTTTACCGGTTGTAGTTTTGATGTTTCTGGTTTGTAAATGTTAAGTAATGAATGCTGACCCTAATAAGGACAATATAATTAAATTCCATCGATTTTTATTAAATACTGGTCAATAAAGTTAACTTGAAAATAATTAATTCACTCGCTAAGGTGTTGGGACGACTTTTTTATAGGTTTCAGATGGATATATATATATATATATATATATATATATATATATATATCTTTATTAGTTTACAGTATAAGGCGGTAGCTTTATTGGCAAATAATACTACATTGATATATTTTATATTAATCAAGAAATAAAAAATTCAAACACTATTATTCCCAATTTCATTCTTAAATCGTAGCCAAACAACCAACAGTTGCACGAACTCACGCGATTCGACTTTCCAGGGTGGCTTATTGGTTAGAGCACTAGATTTTGAACCAGACGTGTCCAGGTTCGAGCTCTGTCCACGGCAAATTCTAGCCATTATGTGATGAGTTCCCAATAAGGAAGAAGACGTGCCCAGGTTCGAGCCCTGTACCTGAAAAAATTATGAACTTAATGGGTCAGATGTTTATATCTAGTTCGCAACCTTGATTAAAGTAAATGTTATCACCGCCAGCGCAACCAATGTTCATTTAATTATATCAATGTTCGCAAATCATATAAAATCTTCGGACAATTCCTTTAACCGATTTAAGAATGAAATTGGGAATAATAAGAATAAATTTACTTTGGATTAATATAAAATATATCAATGTAGTATTGTCGCCAATAAAGTTACCGCCTATAACAAATCAATAAAGATATATATAAGTATATATATATATATATCCATCTGAAACCTATAAAAGTCGTCCCAACACCTTAGCGAGTGAATTACACGATTTTCGTTAATCAATTCAGCATTAATAAAAATCGATGGAATTTAATTATATTGTCCTTATTAGGGTCAGCATTCATTACTTAACATTTACAAACCAGAAACATCAAAACTACAACCGGTAAACCATTATGGCTCATATTAAGTTTGTTTGCAAAGGTGAAAACATCTACCGTTTTACATCAAATATCGACAGAGACACCAGGTGAATGTAGCTTAAAGACAAATACGTTCTGTAGTGGCCAGTAAAACTTTTATCATAGCAAAATTAAAATTTACAATAAACGATAGATTCAGTGTCGCTCAACACAATTCTGGTAGCAAACATGTATCCTAAAAGACTTATTGAAGCAAAATGAGCTTTAAACAACAAAAGTTGAAACAAATCGGCGGTCAACCTAAATAGGATATGTTCTTTATATCACGTTTGTTTATTTGTGATAAGCAGTAATCATATTTTAGATTTTTATGGTAATTCTCAGTGAACAACGGCAAACTTGCTAAGAAGAATCAAACTAAAATGCAAATTTAAGGTAAGCGAACTCAAATAAATTCCCTCCGCACAACTTATATACAGTTAAGAGCACGATATTACTTGATCTTTCGTCAAGCGCGTATTGGTTAAACAATTGAAGAATGATTAATAGCCGTGTGGTTACATAGATTATTTTAACTGGTTTCCGTACTTGAGAAGAACATAAATGACATGTTATCAATCCAGTTGCACAGTGTGGCAAAAATAACGTCTTTTGCGTCATATTCGTTAGTTCATTGTTGAAAACTGACACGTCATGAGAGGTACACGCTAGATCAATATAAAAAAACTATGATTGATCAGATTTATAAAACGAAAAAATTTAAGCTTAAAACAATTTACCTGCTTGACGCAAGTGCAATAAATCAAATTATGCTCTTCAGCAGTTTTACATTCTTTATTCAAAAAACATGAAATAGTTGCTCAGAGCTCTATTTAGGTAGAAATGGCTTATTAATTATCTGGCAAATCAAAATAATTTTGGACTACTAACAGTTGGAAAAGGAGAATTTTTCACAAATGCCCAATACAATTTCCACAGTACGTGCGCTGGAACTACGAAGTTGTCTGGTCGTTTTTTACAGAACTAAATTAAAAATGATTTGCGCATTGTGGAAGCTGTTTTCAGAAACATTATATAAGGAGTAAAATAAACAGAAAAAGTATCTAAAATAAATTAATAGAAATTGGTGAATTATGCGTATTCTTTTAACTATGCATGTGAATATTTGCTTCCGATCGATTTGTCATAAATCTAAACAATATATCAAAACCAACTTTGTATTAGGTATTGCGTATCTAGTGACAAATTACTTCAACTAGGACCGGAGGGATAAACCAAAGTCGGTATGAGTAAAAGGACTAATCTCGTGTATAGATGGGTTTCGCGCCTCCTGGTGACTCATCAGTAGTAAGCGGAACTACGCCCCATAACAATTACATATAGAGTCACGAATTGTGAGGCAGTTGAACAGTTACTCGGCAACAAACAATAAATTAGAATTTTACATTTAATTAAATGAATTATTAATTACCGCAAACCTGATGATTGATATCGATCAAGATCAAATTTTATGGATTTTCTGGAATACTAGGCGCTTAGAAGTTGTTGTAATTCTCCATTTTTGTGAAATATAACATATTCTAAACTCCATTTCGTTGATATCACGTACCGACTCGACACTTTGAATGCCATGTTACATTTAAATTATATATAATTGGCTTTGAAGTTGCATTTCCAATGATGTTTTGTGAAGAAACCTTCTGTACTGTTTGAGTACACATTAAATATGATATCCTGCTTTTTAACTGCCCCATATTTCTTGACCAAATATGTGGTTGGTATAGGGCGTAATACGGGCTCTTACGGATTAGTCATCAGTAAGCACTAAACGCATGTATACATGAAAATATACCTTTCTTTCATGTTAAATTTGGTCTACCACAACAACACTGAAAACTGTGGCCATCTTTTACAGAAAAATTTATACATCGTCCAGTATTTGCCGTTTAACAAAACTTAATATAAAAAGATACTATTGATCGATCTCTCTTTCCAGTCATGCATGCTCTCCTGATCGATTAGTAAGATCCGTAAATTTGATGGGGAAACATGTCTCTGATAAATTACTTAACCATTGTTGACGCACGTGGTGAAACCAAGTTATACATCTCATACAAGCCGATGAAATTTAACAGAAATCTCTCGTTTTTAGTTCATTGCGCGACAGCTAAATTACAGGGTGTAGAATTTCGGTACGTGTTTCGATGATCACAATACAGCAGTAAATTGGCCAACATGAATCTGGTTGCAAAGTTTATATGAGATATGGAAAATTATAAATGTGGCTATCGAACGTATTATTTATTCATAAATTTTAATTGTCTGATATACCGGCTATGACATATTTTCGCAGTCACGAACATACCTGTTTGCAGCTATCGCCTTGTTTATATAATTTATTGAATTAAAAATGATTGGCTAATTAAATGACTTAGAAAACTGTACCATACACTGTAAATAGTAATCCTCGCGATTGAATAGAAATCGTGCGGCCGACATTCTACTTATGTTAAACGTATGCAGCAGTAGTATCGTTGATAGCCTAATTTTTTACTTTTCATATCTTATAAATACTGTTGTGCTATGATTTTCGTTAGTCGATTTTTTGGACTGCCACAATAATGACTATGAAAGGTCCAAAAGTATCAATGAGCGCTATTGGCAGTGTTTCTGCCACGTGTGACTGTTTAAAAAATATTGATTGATATTTATCTCAATTCCACAAACTTTTTTTAAATTTAATTAAGCATTATTTGCACATGCATAGATTGCTTAATTCATTTACGTGGAAAATACTTTGTGTCTAACTAAATATTTTAAATTTAAAACTATTCAGAAATGTCTTAAGTTTAGACTATTATTCCAGTTAGACAAAATAAGGAATATACTTAAACATGAGTATTGGTTGCAGTTAATGAAAATATCGATTAATTCACTCAATAGACCGATATTACTCTCGAAACTGCACATGTTTGACTTTAAATAAATAAAGGTGTTTAGTAAGAATTCTAGGGATAAATAAACTTAAACTGTACTATAGAGACATGAGAGGAAACTGGAAACCTTGGGTATTTATTGACCCTCGCGACCAAGTAAATTAATTCTGCTGTCCAAACGGGTGGGTAATTTGTCATTAATTTATCTTATGGATAACCACAAACAAATTCTTAACCTTGGACTTAATACTGTAATTCCTATCGAATACATGCCTAAGAATGAGATCATTATAGAAAAGCAAAGATTTCCCAGATTTCCCAAAATAAAACTTAATATGTATAGGATATGGCCAAAACATTGTTAGTGCATGAAGTGGAGAGTTGCAAGCATAATTATCCACCAGGGTAATATATCTTAAGGCGGATAAAGGTGGTAACACGGTGTTAATGGCCCATTCCTTTTCTACTGATATAATATTTGAGCAGTTAAATTATGTCGAGGTTTATAAAATAGTAACTAAAGACCCGACATATAAGTTGCAAAGGAAGGTTAAGACTGTAATCAAGCAAATAGTTAAGGCTGAATATTTAGATTCAAGACATTGGAACTCATTTATACAACGTGAAACATTCCCTCCGACAGTATATGATTATGTAAAAACTCTACTCAGTTTAATTGTGAATATTCAAAATTCAACAACTTATAAATTGTATAAATTTCTTCGTAATAAAATTAGAAAAAATATATATTCTAGATTATACTTTAAGGAACACACAAAATTTTAATGAAATTGTTAACAAATACAGTTTCCTGGAGATTGATTGATTAGCCAGGATGCTGTATCGATGTATATTAACGTCCCGGTGCAATTGATATTGAAGTGTGTAAATCACTGTCCAACAGAGATTCCGGAGATAAAATTAGGTACAAACATTTATCAGAATATACCAAGCATTGTTTACTGGCAATACATCGAGTAGGCCGGTTTCGTCCTTACTGGGAACTCAATTACGTTCTGTCCAGAATTTACCGTACGTGATCAGCTCACTACAAGGTCTAAACCTGTGTACTAAATGAAATGTCCTTTCTAAGCTATAAAAAGCCTAGTTTATTCTGAAAAATGTGTGTCAATAATGGGTCAAGTGTTTATATCAAAATCGCACCCTTGATTATAAATTATTATCATCACCGCCCGCGTAACCAAAATGTATCTCATAATAGAAGGTAGTAAAATAATGTTACGAAGTATTATGAAAATGTTAAATATTTGTAAGTCCTCCACCTACATGATGTTCAGAAATGAATATTATAAAAAAGTTAAAGATGTCCTTATGGGACAATAACTGTCATCCCTGGTCGCCAAAATGTTTATTCGTTATTTTGAAACCAATCTGCTTTTAAAACACCTCTCAAGACAAAATTGGTTATGAGACTCCGGGATGACATGTTTTTAATTTAAAATCATGGGGATAATGAACTCGATAGATTTATGGATTTAGTCAACCAGTTAGGAGAATTAAAGTTTACGTTAGAATAAGAGAAAAATTGAGAATTATCCTTTCTTTGTGTAAAATTAAAGTGGATGCAGGTTTGAAAAAGGCCATTTTAAGTAAGATACTCGGATATCCTCTTCAATCTTTTCTCTAGCTGCTCATATGGAATGAAAACAGGCGTTCTAAATCTATGATATAGAGAAGTCAAAGAAAGAAAAAAGAACCCGCAACACACCAGGAGTAAATGCAATACCTCGAAATGGTTGTAAGTTCAGATATGTGGGCGAAACCATGCACCCGATAAAGATGAATAGACGGGAACATAAAACAGCATGTAAATACAGACCCATTAGAAGATCAGATCTATCCACTCATTCATTGGCAACGGGCCATGAACTAGATTTGGAAGAATGTAAATGCATTGCACTATGTAAATAGGCTATTTATAGAATCGATTTTAAAAAAATTAGGGTAACGACGCGATGAAGTTAACATCTGTACAAAAGTCGTTTAGCCCAATATTTAATAAGACCTTTTCTAAAGGCAGAAAACTAGGAGCGGATGAACCAGAATTAATAATTAACAGGAGTAAGAGAACCCGATTATAATTTAAGACATGTGAACTGATTAAGAGTGACCTTGAAAAACATTCATACAATTCCGTCTGGATATCGCTTCAATTACATTCATTTAGCAGCAGGTTTGTTCTATTGGCTCTTCGAATCCCTTTCTATTTAGTCTATTCATAAATAAATTTATTTGCATCAGATCTTTATAAAATGAGTGATCCTATCGGGCTTTTCTTTGAGGACAATATTGCTACGTAGCATAATTTAGGCTTAGGTGCATGCATGTAATTAGTTACTTTAGGTCTTTATTTGAGCCACCTATTTTTCGCTGGTCATATCATTTTCTTCCTCTCTATATTTAGTCTTATTATAAGCTTCGCTCTGGCCGTTTCTCTTTCTCTCTATTAAAATATCGTTTGAAGCCTGCTTACATCATTTGTGTCAACAAACGAGTTTGTCTTTTTCCCAATTTTAATTTTAATTATTTTGACATTGCAGCGGTACCGTTATACCGCAATAACTTCGATAATTTTTAATCCTCCTTCCTGTAATCTTTTGCACACAGAATAAGATTACGTAAACCTGGAATTTGATGTTGCTGCAAGTGGACTGTAAGAACGGCGTTCAATATGTTATTTGAATGATTGGTATATAAAAATGGAGAGAGAAAAAAGGAAACCAATTAATCGCGTGCGTCAGCTCCAGTTCAAGCTCAATGCCTGAACATGCTTCTTCTGCTTGCATAAATCCGGTTGCAATTTGTTTATCCATAAGGCTTCGTATGTGGCTAGCTCTCTTTTGCATTTAGTAATTATTTTAAATGCTATGTCTGGAGAACATACGTGTGATGTTTCAACGATGTGTTGTGCAATTGCAGACGTGTATTCACCAACTGATTTAAAACAGGCGTTTAAGTAACAATGCTCCTTCATTCAAATAATCAACCTTCGAACGGCTTATGTAAGTTGATCGAGAACTTGCGCATGTATATTGGTAAATAATATTTGATGTCGACATTAACGGCTGTTTCTCTTTGATTGCCGGTATGGGCAAGTGCGTTACCCTAAATAACACTCGTAGTTTAGCTGCATTAAATGTGAGAGTTAGTACTACTTCAACTTTCTTTTGTGCTATTCGGGAAACTGCATCCCCCTTAAATGGGATGATCATATATATTATTTTCTTTTCCGGTTCGTAATATGGTGTTTCTGTTTAGTTCACCTTTTAATATTTGATTCAATTAATTGTCTAGGACATCCATTAGACATTAAATCGTTAATTGCTTTATTATATTCGTTTTCTTTTTAATCTTGACTAATCAACCTGACAATTCTTGAAAAAGCATCCCCGAACTCTCCATAACTTATATTGAAACTGCGCAAAACTGCTGTAATGAAAATACTGTGCAGACCAGTTTGGTTTATGATTAATTTTTCTTTATAATTTACCATTAGTTTCTTTCTTTAATAGTACATCTAAGAAAAGCAGACAATCTTCTTTTCCGTGCTCTGACATGAAACCAATATTTGTATGTGCCTTGTTGAAACATTGAAGCAGTGTTCGTGATTGCGATCTGTTCTTAAGGACAAGAAATATATCATATGCGTACCGTACATACTGATCACATTTACTTATGTCACTCTTTAATGATGTGCTCTCTAGATGCCCTAGAAAAATCCCAGCCAATACTGGAGATAGGAGTCTCCCATTGCCCCACCATCAATCTGTTTATAGATGCTTCCATTAAAAAGAAACAGTACGTCTTTCGTGCAGAATAAGATAAGATTCCGTAGAGTGTGACCTGGCAGGGGCGATGGTAATATGTCGTGTTCTACCGCTTTGACTATAATGTGAATTGTTTCATCAATTGTAACATTTGTAAACAAAGACTTAACATCAAAAGATACCATAATCTTGCTTTTGACATTTATATCTCAAATTTTAATCAGAAACCCAAACGAATAGGCAACCGAATAATTACCTAGTAGTTTACGTAATGGTTCAAGTATAAGAAATAACCATTTAGCTAGTGCATGCAACGGAGAATTGACCATTGATAAAATTGTCCTCATAGGACAAAATATTTCTGAGTTTTTGGTAATCCGTACATTGTTGGTTTAGATGATCGAACTGACTTGAGCTTCTGTGCACTGGTCTCGTCAGTAAGACTGGTATCTGTCAAGATCTTAATTTCATTTATTACTTTGAGCTCCACTTTGTCGATTTCATCTGATTTATCTTCTAGACACGTGAATTTTGTATTGTCATTCAACACGTTTTCCATCTTTTGTAGGTTGTTCGATTTGTCCATTATAACAACGCTCTTTCCTTCATCAGTACGTAGCACTTTGATGCTTCCATTTCTGCTGATACCTTTAAGTGCATTTAAATGTTGCTTTGTCAATGCATGTTGTTCTGTGCATTTGAACGATTTCAAATGTGAAGCCTAACAAACTAATGCAGCCATGAAACAATTTCTATAATCAATACTGATAGGTTATAAGCCGGCTATTTGTTCAAATAGCGATTCAAATGCTGTCTCAAAATCAACGCCGCATTAATAAGAAGGATGTATTCCATAATTCCGACCCATCGATTGTGCCTCCATTGTTTGCTGATCGATTGGTATTTCTGATAGGTCGGTATGAAATCACATAAAACTCCACATTTTATTCCGTTTTCTAAATTCTTTAAAATACTTTTGTTTTTCGTCATGACAGCTGGCAAAAACATCAGAAATCCTATTGTTGCAAAAAGACTTAGTTCATCAAATACCCAAGTTACACACACGATTCTTGCTTGTAACACTGCTTCATTTTCCTTTAACCGCTCAATTTTGGAATACGCCAACCATGTAATTTGTACTTTCGTAAACTGCGCACCAAATCACCTGGGGACCGTAATTACTTAATACGCTGATAATAATATTCTTTCCACAATTTGCGTTCTTCATTTAAATGTCACTAGTTCATCTAGTTTTCTTAAAGATTCTTTTCAAATGCGAGCACCAATACAATTCAAAATACCTATTCCATGTGCAAAAATAAAACGAAATTTTATCAGATACAGGATTACTTAATTAAGGCTCAGTATCACAAAATAATATATATATATATATATATATATATATATATATATATATATATATTCATTGTTCCCCTTCTTGTGTGCAAAAACAAAAAGAAATTTTATCAGATATAAGAAAATTTTCTTTCTCATGGTCTTCTCAAATATCTACTCATGAACATATCTTTATATATAAATTGGAAAGCAAAACAAGATAGAAATATTTGAACATAGAGAGAGTGTGGAAAATAGAAACCAATCAAATTGCGTGCGTCACCTCCAGTTCAAGCTCAATGCTTGTACGTGCTTCTTCTGCTTACATAAATCCGGCTGCAATTTGTTTATCCATAAGGCTTCGTATGTGGCTAGCCCCCTTTTGTTTTTGCATACGAAGCCTTATGGATAAACAAATTGCAGCCGGATTTATGTAAGCAGAAGAAGCACGTACAAGCATTGAGCTTGAACTGGAGGTGACGCACGCAATTTGATTGGATTCTATTTTCCACACTCTCTCTATGTTCAAATATTTCTATCTTGTTTTGCTTTTCAATTTATATATAAAGATATGTTCATGAGTAGATATTTGAGAAGACCATGAGAAAGAAAATTTTCTTATATCTGATAAAATTTCTTTTTGTTTTTGCACACAAGAAGGGAACAATGAATTTTATTAAAGCTCGCATTTCAGAAGAATATATATGTATATATATATATATATATATATATATATATATATATATATATATATGTTGGCGTTTGTTTTCCAGTACTTCATGACAATGTGCATAATCTGATCCTTATCGTTAGTTTGTCGAAAATTTATAAAATCAAATATAAATAGATCCGCTTAAAACTTGCCTTGTGATAAGTTTACTTAGTTTTATTAGATTTCTAATTAAGGTACTGGAAATGTGGCCTCAAAGCGTCATATCACCAAAGTTAGATCGACCATCATTTCTAGAAGTTAGTACTACAGTTTTGGAAGCCTTTGGAATGATGGAACCTATCAACACCCAGCCATCACGAAAACGGAATTAGCGCATTCTTTGGAATGAGGAAAAGAAGAGTATTTCCGAGATATGGGTACAAATCAAGAAACCGCGAAAAGAAATCGCGTATATTCTAAATTTGATCATCACACTGTGCAACTAATAGCAACAAATTTCAAGAGATGCTGTGTTATTATTTTAGTGTAAATGATCGATGTTTATCTCAGTTCCAGAATCCGGATTTAAATATATTTAAGCGCTATTCGCTGAATTATTGATAGCCTAATTTAATTATGCATATTTTTGTTTCCTGAAAGGGTACTTTTAACAGTTTTAGCATGAAAGATATATATCAAATACTAAAAACGTTAATTTACCAATTTATGAACTGCTGTGGATAGCAGCCCGATTTATGCAAGGTGATAAAGCAGGTTTGGCATGGCTTCTGAATAGGAATTGATGAATGCAAATGAGTAGACCTTCCTCTATTTCACTTTCTCATTCCGATTCAATTTTCTGCTTTTCGTAAGATTATATGTGGGTAAATACGTTTATGTGAAAATATTTTATGAGAAATTGAAAACTAAATTTTTAACTTATTTTGTTGAATATACCCATATGATTAAATATAGGAATGCTACTGTTAATTTTATTAAAGTTCGTATTCTAATGTGCATTCTAATTTCTAAATCTTTCGACCACCACACTTTATTTTCTGCTGTGTGCGCCTCGCAAAACTCCACTTATGTTATGTAAAAATCCACACTATTGATTTCTTATGAATAAATAGGTATAACCTGCGTGCTATTTTCTTTAATAAGACTTCTTTCTTTTATTGAGCAAAGCTGCTGCTGACTTAGCAAGTACACAAATTGAAAGGTTTATTAAATTAAGTGAGCAATTGACATGACTAAAGATGTACACATCGCTTCATTGAATGTTAAATAAAATCAAGACATGCTAGATCGTTGATATTTCATTTATAATACTGATCTCAGCTATGTCTCTATCTGAACCTTAAACGATTTATAGCCCTGTTTATAATATATATATATATATATATATATATATATATATATATATATATATATATATATATATATATATGCTGACAACAGATTGTCACTGAAACAAAAATCGGAAAGTGTACAGCAGGCTTTAATGTTATTATAGATTAATTGTAGTCAGCATTAGCACGCAATATCATATCGACTACAACAAGAACACCCATTTTTGATACAACTTAGATTTACCGGCTAAATTAAACATTGAACTATATTTTGGACATTTAAAAAAAACATCTTCCCATTTTGCCGTCGTAAAGCGTAAATTTCAAATAAATGAGTGCGCCTGTGCGTTTCGTTTTTACAACAAACAAGCGCAGTATAAACGCATGCACAACTTATCTTGCATGCAGGCATGCACATATTTACTTATTCATCTGGACAAATAGGGTTTTTATAACCTTCTTAATGAGTAGAAGGGCACAATTAATGTATCTGCTAAGCGAGTATTCCATTTTGTTTAAATGAAATTTTATTCTTTTTCCTGGAATGTCAGTGTAATGTGAACGCACCAATCTGGCTTTTATTTAAGGATGTAATGCAGTTTGGTGGCAATGCCAACGAAATCTTATCAAAATTCTATCGCTGTAAATTGCATAACCTTCAAATGAAGTAAAATGAAACAAAATGCTGATATAAAATTAACAATTTATCTTAAAGGCAGTGATCACTGCGAATTGAAAAGTGTCCTAACTGGTTGCCAGAATTACCGTAAGTCTTCAAATACGCGCCTTGCAAGAGGTAAAAATAAATCCATATTTCCTTGCAAACTAGTTGTTTTTGTATACATGGGCTACGATTTCAGCCCTTCTCTACTTTCAAGTATTTGATAAATTCTGCATTCTGAGATCGCTATTATGTGTTATGGGAAAGAGTTTTTAATGCAAACGCATTAAAACAAACGTTTTTTTCAAGATAGTTTTTGAGTGGTTGCGCAGTACGAGCGTCACAGCTTGATTCTGCACGATTTGCTTTTGTGGGTAGTCGCTTTGCACTATCAGTTTCGCAAAGATCGGATTGATCCTCATTACTAAGTACGCTGGGTGCTGATTCGTCCCTTTCCTTCGAAGACTTCAACATTGTTCTTACTAACGATGACGTACGATCTCATCTTCGTTTGCGAGTCCACGTTAACAGTGAGTTTCCAGATTTTCCGTGCCGGCTTTAGTATTCAATTTGAAATATTTTTCGTTTCAATTGATCGATTTATTGTGGATTTGCTAAATTTCAATTTTCCACAAAGCAAAATAACCAGATGTACGTGTGACTCAGAATGCGACCGTGAACGTAATTCCAATCGTAGATATTTGAATGACAATTTTCATTAATTTACGTTTTCTGACGAACGTGCCAGGGATACATTAATGATTGTAAAGTTGAAGGCGTTCAAATCTCCGAATTGACTGTCGAACCTCGATATTGTTGAATCTCCGCGATTTGCGTTCGCGGGTTGTCGCTTTGCACTATCAGTTTCGGATCTTTGCGAAACTGATAGTGCAAAGCGACAACCCGCGTGCGCAAATCGCGTAGCTTCGACATATGAAGCTAGCACTCTGCAAAATATCAAAGGACCTCGATATTTACTTGACGCTAGTTACCTTGCTTATAGAGTTAATGTTTAAGCCTGCGATCAGCGTTTAACTAGCAGCTTGAAGTAACTAAATGTAGACAGACTTGCACATTTTATCGCTCTGTGTACCAATATCCCTCTTGAAAATATTTAAACATGACTGTCAACGTTGAAAGATCTGAAAACGAACAGATAGGCAAGTACGATCGACGAAATGACTCGTGTACCATTTCCGCCAATAAGGTTCTGTGTCCGTTTGATCCCGATAATAATATTCCTTTCAAAGGAAAACTAGACTAACCAAGTTCCATTAGTTACTATATAACTGAAAATTGTGTGAGGTGTAGTGGTTAGAGCATCAGATTCCGAAGCTGACGTGCCCTGTTTCGAGTCCTATCCGCGGCAAATTCTGGCCAGTACATGATGAGTTCCCAATAAGGACGAAACCGGTCTACTGGATGAATTGCCTTTTATACACTATACAATTCTTAGTTTATACTGACATATGTAAGTAATTAATGGATCAAACTTGATTATAATAATTGTTATCACCACCTGCGCAACCAATGTTCGTTTAATTATATAAATGTTGATTTCAATACCACTTCCCCATATAGTGTGGTGTTTGTTCAGTAATGACTGATTGGGGATGGCTAGTTGGAACTTTGGGTCTAAATGGAGGCCGGATGAGCTCAACCTAAAAGAAAAATAGACTAACCAAGTTACATTAGTTAGTATATCACTGAAAATTGTGTGTAGTGTAGTGTGTGGCAGGATAGCTCAGTTGTTAGAGCACCAGATTCCGAAGCAGACATGCCCAAGTTCGAGTCCTGTCCGCGGCAAATTCTGGCCAGTACATGATGAGTTCCCAATTAGAACGAAACCGGTCTACTAAATGAATTGCATTTTCTAACCTATACAATTCTTAGTTTATACTGGCATTTGTAAGTAATTAATGGGTCAGATGTTTATATCAAGACCGCAACCTTGATTATAATAATTGTTATCACCATCCGCGCAACCAATGTTCGTTTCCTTCCAAGAAAACCGATTTCAATATTAATACTAAGACGGCTATATCTAATGCATTTCTAGCGCAGTCAGCCTGCTAGCTCCATGCTTGATTCGAAGCTTTTGTGAATGTTTTTCTTATGTGAGCGCTTGTGTTGTGTTTGCTGCTGTTCTCGTCTTCGTTGTTGTTGCTGTTGTTTACTTTACAGCCCACTTATTTTTACTGTTCACATGGAACCGGCTGCGACGTATTTCGTTGTCTTGCATAAATAACACAGTATCGATTCGCACATAAAGGTGCAAAAAATAAACAAGTTGCCTTTTATTTGTTGTCTGTGTGCTTTTGCGCTTGTGTGCAATAGTGTTTTTTTGTTGTTTGTTTGCTTCTGTCAATAGTTTTATTCGATTGAAAATGCTAACGTGATATACGTTGCACAAAACTACTCTGAACATGCCTTGGTTACGAGTCCCTTCATTAGTAAATAAGATAAAATTGTCCCAGCTAATGCATTAGAACTCAATTTGCTATATCCGTGTAAATTCTTTCGTGCATACCTAGTACGGCATTGATTTGCCTTTGGAAACTGAACAAATTAGATGTGCATTTTTCTATTTACTCATTTTTTGAGCAAATCAAGCTCATACATCAATTACTCCATATAAATTTAAATATTGATTTTTAGTCAGAGTTTTAACGTAAGGCAAATACTTTTTTTATCTATGACTGTTAAATCAAGAACTATCATCTTTACTAACTTTTTTTCTGCGACCTCGCTGCTATATTCTATCACACATGTTTGGATTCCTAAGCAAATTGTAATTTATTCAGAAAATTTGTCATTAATAAATGTAAACTAATGGATAATAACGAATTGCAACCAAACCCAAGGACTGCCACTGAAAATAGGAGTATTTGGCAGTCAATAAAAAGACATTTTATCCTCATTCATTCAAAATTGTTTAACTTGCCAGTACAAAACATCCGAATTCTGAGTAAACTAAACTTCCAAAGAAGCTAATACCACTGATTGAACAGATGAATAAATATATGACCAAACCAAAAATATATTTTAATTAAATCAAGGTTGCGTACTTGATATAAGCACCTGTCCCATTATGTTCATACATTCGTCAGTTAAAACTAAGCCTGTTACTATATAGAAAATGTAGTTTATCTAGTAGATTGGTTTTGTCCTTATTGGTAACTCATCACTTACTGTTAAATACTGTTTGGTGCGGAGAACTAATATATATGCAATTTTGTATTAGGTGTTGCGTACCTAGTAACAAATTAGTTCAGCTGTGACCAGAGAGGATATTATCCCACATTCCTCACCCAAATATATAGTGGTTAAAGGGCGTAATACCGGCTCCTACTGATGAGTCGCCAGTAAGCACGAAACGAGTGTGCATGAGATTACACTTTCCGTTCATGCTGTCTTTGGTTCATTACTTACTGTCCGGAATTTGCCGCAGACAGGGCTGCTTCAGAATCCGTGACATTTAATTCAGTGTCAGTTAATCATCTATGCAACCAGAGCCAAATATTAGACGCAATTGTTAGTTATGTACTAATTTACTTTTCCTAATTGTAAGATTCTCATCTCAGTACAACCTATAAAGTACGCCTAAGTGCATTTATTGTTTTACAACTATCTTTAAAATAAATTTCTTTTTTAGCAAAAGAAAAATGTCAATGAAAATGAAAAATTGTATATGGGCATAGTAACAGTAGTACATATTTTGTTATCTACCTTGCAAAACTTCATACAATCGGCGATATGGTATAGCTTGTGCAAGTAATGATGCAGCGTGGAATGTGTATTTCTTTTTTAAATCAAGTTTGCGAGTTGAAGTAAACACCAATCCTATTGTATTTAACCAGTCGTCGAACAACATAGAAAAACTACCGCCAGTCGCACGCACTGACGAGTTTCGACCTTCCATGATCATCATCGGAGTACGACGGCAAACTGATTAGCGAGGATCAAATCACATTTTATATTTAAGGAAAGCAAAATTAGATATGCAGCTCTCACCTCTAGTCTCAAATACATTGTACTCGACTGGAAATGTAAGCTGCAGGATTTCTATGAGCTCACAAACATTAAATTTTTGCAGCTTTCGCCAAGGGTATATATAGGAAATACAATTAAACAATCATTGATTGTGTGAGTGGTGGTAACAATTCTTTAAATCAAGTTTGCGAGCTTGAAGTAAGCACCAATCCCATTGTATTTAACCAGTCGTCGATCAACATAGAAAAACTACCGGCAGTCACACGCATTGACGCGTTTCAACCTTGCACGATCGTCATCAGATTACGACAGCAAAATGACTAGCGAAGATCAAACCGCATTGCATATATATGCTCGTGACTGCATAAAAATCGTGCAGCCGACATTTCCAGTTGAGTTCAATTTATGCGAGACTACTATAGATGAGAGCTGCAAATCTTATATTGCTTTCCATATATATGCAATGCGGTTTGATCCTCGATAGTCAGTTTGCCGTCGTACTTTGATTATGCCCAAGGAAGGTGGAAACGCGTCAGTGCGTGCGACTGGAAGTAGTTTTGCTATGTCGTACGACGTCTGGATAAATATAATCGGATTCACGTCATGCTCGCAAACTTGATTCAAAGAATTGTTACCACTACCCGCGCAATCAATGATTATTTAATTGTAAAGCGTAGTTGTTATTTTGTATTCATAGGTGTAGGAATTGTAAAATGACATTTGGTTTCCCATTTCTAGAGAAGCGCTCGATCGTTTTACAACATAATTTGGCGAATATTATAAAAAGCAGCACACAGAGTATTATACTAAGTAGCGTATTGTCTATATTCATTCTTTATATATATGGAATTCTAATGAAATAATACTATACATGTGCTAATTAAATTTGCAATTAATTCCTTGACATTTCCGCATTGTCTGCACTTACAAATTCCGTCCTTTAATGCTCCTTTGTTAATTTATTCCGATTTCGTGGAATGTCAAATTCTGATCCATTACATTTGTCGGCTAATTTCATATTCATGTTGATAAGCTGCTTATCAGCAAAACCACTGACATTCGTCAATTTTGAAGTTCAGATGTCTACACCACATAAATAGATATGCAAGATGCTATTTCACGGCAGTAGTTAATACAAAGAGGCCTCAATTTCAGGCTATCAATTTTTAGCCAGACTTTTGGCTTTGTACCCAATCAAAGATTGGTATTAACTTGCTTAGCTACAGCATTTATAATTAATCGGTGGATGTTGAGATGAGACAGTCGCTTATTTTCTTGATTTAGTGTATTTTCGGTTATATATGTGTGACATTTTTAGGCCGACTTTAGAATAAAACTCTTTTTGGACGAAGTTTCCTTCAAGCAATCTTTCTATAAGTAGGCAGGTTATGATACTGATATGTAGCACAAGTAGACTAAAGCTCTATTGCATATTAGACTGCCAAAAATGACGCCTTTTTCTAAATAATGCGCAAAAAATTGTAGTTGAATTATATTGTCAATCAAGTAGTGACATCACATTTACTAGTCGATTTGATTTTCTCGCTTTTACGTTTTTGTTTGGATTTAACAAACCGGCTAATGTATGACTGTAAACTGGTAAATATTTGTTACAACAAAAAAAACATATGACACATCTTTTCCGCTTCATTGTTAAATAGAAAGCACAAATTTAGTGTAAAATGACATATATATATATATATATATATATATATATATATATATATATATATATATAAAGAAAGGAAAGGTTGATTTATCTGATAAAATTTCTTGTTATCTTTGAAATGGACAGGATACTAAGAAATTTTATTTTTGCCGAAAATGTTTTATTTGTTTGATTTTTACTCCTAGAAAAGGAATTCAGATTTCTTGATTAAATATTAAAAATTTGATGATCAGTTATATGTTCCTTGTGATGGTTTCCTCCGGATGTACAACAAGAGTAAATTAGCCGGAAAACGTTTAAGAAAACTGACTAACTGGAGGAGAGGCGGCTTGCTCTTCGTGTGGGGTATTGCGCTTATATGCATATAAATGTTTAAATAAAAAAAACATTTTGTCGTTTTGAGGTAATCTGCCTAGTATACCAGCATGATTTAAACAACAAAATTGTTTTCGTCCGTATTTGGCATTTCGCACTAATTGGCACAATTACCTCACCTTGAATTTCAACCGAGTGATTTGGTTCAAATTCTCGAAACTCATCATTTATGCCACGGAAACCGCAAATGTGAGGCAACTTAATGCTTTAAAACACCTCATACTCTTTCAAGTTACGATGATATAAACCGTCAACTCGTCTGCAGTACTGTGAATCGCCATTCAATGTCTCAATCGGTCTATTATTTGAAACATATTTGCTATCCTAAGCAATTTTTTCATAATACAGCCAACAAATATAATGAAAGCCGCCCATTATGATTCATCTTAATAACTCGGCTTCAGATAACACAGTGCCTGTCTTTAAAAAGAAGATTGTGGATAGCAAATTTGAAAGCGTTACTGAAGACGATCTACTTAAAGAAAGAGCTGAGCAATCGGCATAAGTTAGAGGGCAGTGCAAATCTATGGTTCCGTAATGAAAAAGTCGTAAAGATCTAAGAAAATGCCTCAGATTCAAACTCAGAAATCTTCAGTTTTTTCACTAACGAATAAAATACAGAAAAATATATATATAATTAGGAAGAAAGAACAAATTAATAACCATGTGGAAATTATAAATTTATGCAACAAGGTGAAACGATCAACTACACTGGGAAAAATAGCACTCGTACATGTAACAGTGAACAATGCGCACAAATGGTTAATTCTCAAGCCATCAAAACAATAATGACCAGATCTCAGACATCACTTTTCAATACTGCGAGAATGACCTTTACATGCAAACACGCATACACACAAACACAAACGCATACACACTTACCAACTAGCCAAAACAAGAAACAGAAGTAAAAACGAGTCAGATTTGTTACCACTAGCATAATCAATTGAAAACCCAAAATGTATAAATATGTATGATTGTATAAGAGATGATTAGTATTCACGAAATAAATGGCCTTTATCCACTTTGTTATTAATGTGTTCTTTCTTCCTAATTATAAATATACTGTGTAAAATTAAAAAGGCATGGACATTATAAATATATATATATATATATATATATATATATATATATATATATATATTGTAATCCTGATTGAATTTTCTAAAACAGATTCACTTACAAATTTCCGAACATTAAAATCGACAGTATACTTAAATTTATCATGTCGAATTTCCACTGACTCTTATTAATAAATTTGTCATGATATTTTGATTAATTATATGATCGGGAAGTCCTTCCTGAAATAAGCAGCAATTATCCCCGACTACAAAGTGCCAATTTTGTTTCATTACACAAATTGTGTATTTTAAGGAAAAAATTGTGAATTAAAGGAAAGCGAATGCCAGGTTTATATTTGTTAGTAACAATAAAGTGACGTTTTATTATTTTGAGTTTCAAAATTCAATCATATCCTTTAAAAATATAGAAGTTAAAAGTTTTAAAAAATGTAGAAATATGTGGGCCTGCGGATCCTTCTTATTTTGGGAAACGTTAATGCTGTTAGTGGCAACAAAATTTAGTTGTTAAATAGCTTTTTATTATGGTAAAGAAACCAAGATTAAAAGTTTTAACTTAAAATACATTCTTGGTTGTAATTGATGGAAATACGAGTACATAAATTGCGTTCTTACGGTCAAGGACCTGAGTGGTTCGGAATTAACCTTCGGTTAAGTATAAAAATAAGAATTTTTGACCATTCCATTAATTTGTCGAAGAAGAATTATATTTTACAGTGAATAAGAGGGCGTATCATAGTGAATAATAAGAGAAAGTTAAAGCAGCCTCACTCTTAATTCGATTTTGGACATCTGACCGAAGCTTGTAGCATTGGTTTAATGCATGGCTTTACTGAATATAACAACATTAGTGATTATTAAAATACCTTTGTACAATTAAAAGGTCAGAAGTCAAATTGTATGCACTAGGACAAGTACGAGTGTAGGAACCTAAACGTCTGAGAAAATAACGATTAAGTCACTAATTTTAGCCAAAAAGTAGCCGTTTTTTCAGACGACGATTTTAAATATACATTATGCAGACAAGAAAAGGTAAAACAAATAACAAAAATTATATTTTGTGTTCGGAATTCATTCATAAGTTTGGAAATCGATTAAATTGGCCATGTATTATTTAAAACACTGAGTGCGTCAGCTTGAAATGGGTAGAACGTTATGATAGAACTATTCAAGAAGGAAATTTCACGTGCCGTCAGTACAGGGAAGTAAAGAAATTCATTAAACATTTAATCAGTATAAGTTGGTTCATAGCTTAATTCACTTCAACCGGGCGAACTGCCGAATACAGTTACAGAATCACTTCGCATGAAATTAGGAATAAGGCACTTTGATGACTTTTATAGTATATGTTATCTGTGTACATCAAAAGACCTACCGATTCCCTGGGAATATGATACCTATTGATCATTTACTGCTAATAATTAACTAAGAATATTATTTCTCCACGTTTCCGGCTTTGAAACTCTGATACTGCAGAGTATGTATTAGCTGAAACGACAATTTACATATTCAATAGTTTATGGGGCGGAGCTGCTTTAAACAACTGGTCCGTTGCACACAGTTAATTTTGTACTGTTCTCTTAAAAAATCCCCAAATTCGAATTCATAAAAATGAATTTTTTCTTGTTAAGAATCCAATACATAAGAATGCACGAATGTTTTCTAATTTGACTTGAAGTTCACTACGGAGAAGTGTAGAAATATTCTGTTTTGTCGTGAGTATACGTGATCAGTAATCATGTTTTTGTCGATTACAATTTGAAGAGTAAACATCAGTAGTTTTGTAAGTCTTTCAGCCTCATGATATTTGTTTAATCAAATTGATAACAAACAATCTGTAAAACGTAGTTTAGTTGAATCCACGATAGTCGCATGATAATGGCTACTTTAAACGAACACTGGTTGCGCGGGTGGTGATAAGACTTATTGTAATCAAGGTTGCGATCTTGATATGGGCACTTGACTGAATGATTACTTACTTATGTCAGTATAAATTAAGAATTGTATAGTTTGGAAAAGGCAATTCTCTTTTCTACACTATACAATTCTTAGTTTCTACTGAAATTAAAGGATAAGGTGTTTATATCAAGATCGCAACCAGGATTGTAATAATAATGGATACTTGTCGATACATTTCACGCGTTCGTCTATTTTAGATTTACGTTTTATGCTTCTAGTATGGTTATATTCGTAATGCCTCCCATAGTTGTCTGTAAACTTAGGAAGCCTTTTATCGAGAACCATACCTATTAATCTGAATCAAAATTAACTTATGGCTGTAGTAAATAGGCGAATATTATGCGTAATAGTAATAGATCTGATATAACTAATTCAAGGAACTCAGAAGTAAGACGCCAAATGTCTGCCAACTCAGCTTATAATGCCAATCACCGATTTATTTAAAGCCAACCTAAATACTGTACGTGTGCTAATCTAAATAGATTTAACAAGATTGGCGAGGTAAAATAAGAAGCATTTATCTCTTCAAAGTGTCAAGTTTAAAAATAAAAAATGCAGTTTCAAGTCTTAAATGTTTCATAGATGTAGGCCCCCATACTTAAATACGAACTTCATTTTGAATTGTGCTTTTAAAATTACACTGATTCGATCTATCAGTTTTAATCTTTATTCATTATAGGGGTTTTATCTAATAGTTGAATCGGAAAAAGAATGAAAATTTCCTTTAGCATGACAATTTTTCTTCAAGATTTTAGCCATTACGTTTAATGCTACTTCTTATCTTTTGCACCAGTATCAATCGTAATTAGTAAATGACAAAATTTTTAAACGTAATGCACTTACAGAAATAAGTCAAATGCGATTACTTAAATTTTATTAAAAAATTACATTTAGATTTTACTTGTATAATTTAGTTGCAACACCTGAGAGTAAGTAATCTTAAAACCAACAATTTTAAATGTACACCCGCGGTGAACGCATGTAGCTTATATGAAATAATAGTTAATTGAAGCCTACATACATATCTGTCTACACTATTTGAAAGCTACTGATTCCAGAGTCGTTTTTGGAGTCGGTAATTGTTTGGACAACTAGATAGTTGAATGGAACAGCATTCCAATTGTATATTGGTCTGTTCAGATAAAATGTTATTTGAATTTAGTTGGCACAAAGGAAACGCCTGTGAAATCTATATAACTTTTAATACGCTATGACCAATAAATAAGCGATGTAAAGAAAACTACGTCGCCTCAGCTCAGACAACGTAATTGTGTGTATTATGCAATGTATCCGTTCTAAATAGGTTACGATACTCCTGTCATATTTATGTGTCGACCAGTCAAAATTCAGTTTATGTCAATTTTCAGCGTAAAGATGGCTCAGCTAAGATTGAAGTTGTTACTTTAAGTAATTATATGTAAATATTATAACTTTACTGCGTTCTTCCACATTATAAAATAATTCACCGGCATTAATGATGCTTTCTTCATTCTTCCCTGTTTGTAACATAATTTCTTCAAATGGCACAGGAATTTGTAGCAGGTCAAGAAAAAGTCTCTGCAGTTTCAAATTGAGTTTAACTGACAATAGTCCTCCGCCCATTCCTATTTGGATGCAGGGCCAAGCTTAAATGTGAAGCCAGTAACACATATGTTTATACTATTTTAAAATGCGCTGATGCCGTGAAAAATTCCGTATTGTGATCTAGAAAGTTTATTTCTCTAAGCATTTCAAAGAGATTTATTTTTTGCAAGTTTTTCTGTTTCTGGCGGCTCTTGACATAATCGTTAGATTTTGTCACAATTTTTCTACATAACCAAAGGGAATAAACGTGACAAACATTTTGTTAAGCTTTTATTGAATTTAATATTCTATTTATTTTCGTACTGGTTGCATGGTTTAAAGAAGACTGGCATTACTCCCTACTCCATTTCCAGTCTAACTAATTGGATTATAGAATTCAATTTCTTTACTGTAGTTGTTTTGATTCATATTTTTAATACTTTACGACCATTTCAACTTCGTATTATTATCTTAACACCATATTTAGCTATCTGGTTGCTATCATGACAAATGAAATGGCTTTCTTTTGTAATAAATTTGTCTTTCGGATAGCACTACTGGCATGCGATACGGAACCATAAGATTTGCTAAATAAACCCCCAGACAAGAGTTCGCAATATGAGTATTAGAATATTATTTGGTAAATTTCTTACACCTTGCTAAACTGTATAATATTTTCAATTATTCTTCATATTACTTTATCAAAATTTTCTTCATTTGCTTTAATCCAGTTGGCATGTATTCTTTATTAGACATGTCAATGTTCTGTTTAAATAAAATGTTTGAAATACTTGTTTTATCTATAAGTATATATACTTGAGTTTAAGTAAAAATATTAAGAAAACTTTAGGAAGCGTTATTAAAGGCAATCTATACAGTCAATTGCCAACTGTTTATTATCCACTTCGGCATTTGGTCTTTTGCGATTACTTTGACAAAGTCTTTCTCTGGCTCTCCATTTTCACACCCTCTCAATCAATACGTCAACATTCTCAACGTATTTGTAGATTTTTCTGATTACTGCCTACTACACAATTGTACTAGTAAAAGTTGCGATCTTGATATAAACACCAGTCTCATTATATACATAAATCTGTCAGTACAAACTGAGATTTGTATAAAGTCGAAGAGGCAATTCATTATTATACAATGCTTGATTTTTACTGACAAATATGTTTATATAAAGAAACCGCTATCTACAATTAAAGCGCAACCTTGATTAAAGTAATTTCTAAGAATGGCCAGATTGATAATAACTGAAAGTTTTAGTAGATAATTAAAAGTAGGTTGTGCAATATTTAATTGTCCATTACATTTGCTAAGACAAAATCTCCCAATGCATACAGTACTTCCTAAAGTGATATGAAATCGACCCATTAATTTCTTTACAAACTTTTTATTGTATTTCGCATATTGAAATGTATCATTGCTATTAATAGGAATCTGTTTCAACAGCATAATGAAATAAATTTCGCTGATCTTTTATGGAAGCTGTTACGCAGACTACCGTCAAAACTATAATTTCTACCAATACATACACTAAACCGGGTGACAATGTAGAAATCATAAGCGAATTTTCAAATAACCTCACGAACAAATTTTAGTTCAATCACTTTGATGTATTTGCAATTTAAACTGAGAAATAAATCGTATAAGCATAAGCGTTCTAGTAAGCGAGTTTATAAAACACAGTTCTATAAAGCCACTCTTTCACGCGTAACCTAATTCGACTGTAACATCTACAGCTTCAAATGGTCAATTTTGTATAGCAAGGGAGATAAGGTTGATCGAGTAATTACACTGTACAAAAATTCACTAAAAATGGAGGACACACTCTTGAAGCATACACACACGAATAAGCGCACAAGAAATTCAGCAATTAAGTACTCAGCTACTGCACGAGTTTTGTCAAAAATTACTTAATTCATGGCTGTGAGCTTGCTATAAACTAAAAGTCAAATTATATACCCTTTAACGTCTAAAATAAGCATTTATAATCAATGCGTGAATTGCCTTTGCTACCTTAAACACTCTTTAGATTATATATATATATATATATATATATATATATATATATATATATATATATATATATATATATATATATATATATATATATATATATATGGTGCTGTGCTTCAATTTCGCAGTCTTGATAAAATAAACAATTCACCAGCTTATATCCAAATCATGTGCCAAAATCATTTTTTTAAATTTAGATGAGGAGCACCAGTCTTACAAATAACAGCTTCCGCCATGCTTAACTATCTTTCTTTTTATGCTTAAAAACACCATTAGAAATCTGTTTGATCTTGATTTTGAATTTTTATAAACTATGTTTTCAGTTATGCCAAATACATTCTTCCATTGCATAGCTGCGTTTGTTCTCTACTGCCCTTGAATTCATATACTTATTAGTCGGCCACTCTGGTATACATGGTTCAAAAAGCAACTGGTTTATTTGAATAAATAAGCAGTGTTGTGTGTTCGATTGCGGAGAGCTTCTTGAGCAGACGTTTATTTTCTTTAAAAAAGCATCAGCTGTATATTGGACATCCCCGAAGTCAACTTTTATTACATGATTTAAGTAAAAGTTTAGAATACTACACCCATTTAATCTTTTAGTTGTGTACGGCTTCGTTGCTTTGAATCGATATTTATGTCTCATGTATGCTTCATAAAACCATTCGGGATATCCGTTTTATAGTAACGTTATTTTGGGGTCGGTCCGTTTCTGACATTGAGAATCTTCAGAACAGAGCTTTTTTCTACTAGACAAATTGCGTATAAGATTTCTTTTTTGAAAACGTGGACATCGTTGTGGTAATAGATGTACTGTCCGGTTCAAGTTCGCTTTCGGTACGTATTACTTTTTAGACAAAATCTTCCTCTATCACAAGCAATATAGGAAAAAATGATAGTGAAGCTTTTATGGGAGATACAAAATCCTGAATATTTTTTCCAAGAATTAAGACAGTGATGTATTGGACGCCTAATGCAAAACTAATTGGTTTTTAGACAATTTTCACGCGCTAACCATGCATGTAAAGTGTACAAAACCTGTAATCAGCAGGTTCAATATTGTTTTTTTATATTAAAACAGTGGTTGCACAATGCGCTCGTTAGGCTGGATTTAATTATGCTTTAAAATTTCACGTTTTTCGGAAAGGTGTTATATCTAAATATCAGTTTCATTTAAGTGCTTACATTTATGTTATTTGATCATGATCTCAAATCTAATATACACCGTAAATTGATTCATGATTGCGAAAAAATAAATTTGCATTGAAAATAAAAATAAGGATAATTTGAGCTTTTCTTGGCATCAAATTAATTGAAAATTGTCCAAAATGACAAATGGATGTACAAAAAAATTATTACAGACTTTCGTCGTGATTTTAATGCAAACTATCCAAATGCGATTAAAGTTTGTCTGTAAATCAACGAAAATAGGGAACCGTTGATCAGCAGACAATAAAATGCAGGACGGTTGAATTTAGCAGGCTACAAGAAATATTGAGTGCTAATGGTTATCATCTTAAATTAATGGACACGTAAAAGTCGACTATTTGAGTTAAATTTATTTAAAATTTTAAGTACGTTTCACTTGGCAGAACGAAAGATGACCGTATGGTCATAGTAATTATAGGCTTCTAATTCAAACAGGATAGTAAAATAAGTAGCTACAAAATACAATGTATGAACAGTTTTATAACCTCTCATTATCTTGTCCGCAAATATTCCAACCATAAAGGGAAAACTAAACCGTTATATTTACCTGGAATATGTAGCAATTTACCCTCGCAGACGAAATTATCATTTATGTAGGTGAGAGCTTGCGTCCAAGTAAGGTACATATAGGGGGACCTAAAAATTAAAGTAAATATGGACATCTCAATAGATCGGATGTTATATAGCTGAAAATAGAGTGATTTTCTATGCATACCGATATGTAATGGAAATAATTCGACAAGTTTGATTTGGAAATTTATTGCAATTTCATAAAGAGATAACATAATGAATGGAACATTTGTAAGGCATCAACACAGAAGGATTGGAAGCAAAGATTGTATGAATCAGAACCGGAAAATAGCTCCTGCAAAAGATTAAGATTAACTAATGTGTGGTCGTATATATTGGCTTTTCATTATTCAAATTTATTATCATTCGCAATTTAAACCTACCTATTTCGCATTTAGTTCCAGTTATCTTAATGCATCTATTAAATGAGGTCCTTTTAATGTGCAACATTTCATGTTGAATTGTCATGTTAACTATGGTTTATCCGTGCAATATTACTATGAACTTTCTGTTATTAGAATATTTTCTAAATTTATTGTCTGAATTTCAATTGTTTTAATTTCTTACGAACTCATTTATCACAGTTTTTGGAGATTTTTTGGTATTATTTGCCTCTTTTACCAGTGAGGTCACCTATTAGTACGGCATATCGCATAGTCAGAATAAAAATGTTTGTCATATACGTGCATAAAGGATGTGATATATAATCACATTATTTTCAATTGAATGCAAGTTCATGTGCATGGAATAATATTTATCAGAAGTTTTCGCGGTTATAAATATAGGTAACAACATACCTGATAATTTTTAATTTAGTGAAGTGTCAGTAAGTTGTATGAAATCACCGTAACTTCATTTAGATGAACGTACTCGTGTATATAATTATATTTAACCGACTGCTTATCACTTACAAACAGACGCATAAATATAAGTGCATACCGCAAGTTTAACTAATGTAACGTCAGTTATATTTACAATTTTTGCCAATAAGTATTAATAAAAGAGTTTAAACTAAATTTGAACTTGATTTATTAGTCCTCTAAACTTCTTGCCAAGAGGGCACTTTTTAAAGATGATTTCAAAAATGTAAGTTGAAATATTGGTCGCAAGAACATTGATGACACCAAAGATTGGATAATAAACATAAGACGACCGTACGTGATGTGAATACTAACTGGTGAATTTATTGTACGTCATTTTATTCGTAAATGTCCCACTATGTGCGTTTCCAAATTTCCCTTCTTTTTTGTATTATGTATGTATCTAATCCAACTTATCCCTTTTTCCTGAAAAAAATGACTAATTAAGGTACCAGGTATTACAGTCAACTAGAATTCTGACGAAAAGTCACTGACGTGTTTTCAACTGAGTTCTTCTACATGCTCTATATTAAATGCATGCTTCAATACAAGATTTATTTCATAATTAAAACTATAGTTGCATATAGATGACTGAACTAAAGTGATTACATGACCTTTAGTACCGTGGGTCACCATCGCAAAGTCGATAAATTAATCGATACATTTAACTTAAATGCAGATATGGAGGCCTTGGGAATTGAAATTGTTGATTGAAAATCACGAATATATATGAAGTCCTATTAATCTATGTCGTCGACCTTCGACATATGAAACTAATTAAATGTTGCGAGGTTAAAGACGAGAGTAATAAGAACCATGGACTTGCTACTTTACAATGTGAAGAGCAAAATTAAGCCGTTGGATCCTTGTATCGACATGATTCATCCATACGAGCTTTAAGTGTGAAAAAGCGCTGTTAATCTCATGTTTATGAATACCGTCGGCAGGGCAAATAAGAAATTGCACAAAAGTTTGTTTGGCAATAAGCAAATCTCCAACACATTTCCAGGAATCGTAACGAGTTATTTTTATGCTATACGTGTTTTCCGCTATTCGAAAAACATAACAAAGTCTTATCGCTTGTATTATAAATCAACTTATTGCCAATAAATAGGGACGATACGACATAGATAGGTACAAAATCCGCACCGGAGAGTCTATTTTACGATATTAAATTGGATATTTCTCAAGAGGGTCAATGCTGCTCTCTATTAGATGCTGGACTGTGTGTATAAATTAAGACACAAACGATTCAATTTCGTAAAGATGCAGCATATATACTGATTTGAGAAATCGTAGCGTAACAACGAAATTAGATTAATGAACCACAACTAGGGCTCAAGTACTTTAAATATGAATGCCATTATTTAAATAAAGTGAACAATGTTTTTAAAGTTGAACAGAAATAAAAACCGTGGCAATTTAATAAATAAAGATTATAAATTATGAGGAATCAATATCGTATGCTATTAAATACGCTTGAAGAAATTAAATCAAGAACCAACGATGCAAATTAAAATAGGACTGATAACATCCTAGATCGTCTACAACTAACAAAATTAATTGACACACACGCAGCCAGTTTGGAAGGCATACTGAAAGTTAAACAATTAGTTGGAAGTAGAAATATACCACCATCAAAACCAATTACGTTGATGATCACCACTCTACAGTACAAACTGACCTAAGAACTAGAGAAGATCCTATTGTCATTACAAATTAAAATATCAAACATTTTTTTCGCGTCACTATTTATTTCGAATATTAATTAAAGTTGCTCAATATCAAGAATAATATATGATTAACTTCAACGTCAGAATTAACTTTACACCTATTCATGTGGATAACATTATCGATTTCATTTGTACGTCAACAGATAATAATCATTCAACAATCCTTAAAATTATGATTCATCGAACATTTCTCCTCAATACATGCACAGAAATATTCAATTCCCTTTCAAAGGTCAAAATTTCACGAAAGTCGATAAAATGGTAATGACAATCATCTAGCTGATGCTTACGTGTTCAATCTGCAAACTTTAATCCTACAACTATTTAAGAAATATACGGCCATTCATATCTGAGGTACGTGGATTACACTGCAATAATGATGTAGAAAAAGAGGACGTACTACAAGGTTTAATAAATTCGACCGTTACAAACAATTTAATTGTGAGTCTAAGTCTAACACCCAGTCATTGTCTGCTTCGATGGCTATTGATGGAAAGTAGTTTTGCAATGTTGTGCGAATGGATAAATACAATAGATTGGTGTTTATATCAAGCTCGAAAACTTGATTTAAATAAATAATGTATTATACCTAGCAGAAAAAAATTTAACCGCATGCAACTATAAGTCAATATATATTAGTTTACTTTCTAAAATGGACGCATTGTCCGAAGCATTTACTCGTCAAACTAAAATAACAATGACATTTTCAGCTACCTCATGCATAAGTTTTTTATGCAAAAATACGTCCGCTAACAAATCATGTAAATGATAAGCTCCTTGCAATCCAACAGTCTAACGTAGTTTATGTATGTAAATTCAATAGCTGCTCAGTGCGATATGTAAGACCGCAGGACCGATTTGTCAATAAGTAAATTGAGTTCCAAATAATGACGAAGCTGGTATACTGGATGAATTTCTTTTTCTACACTATAAAATTCTTAGTTTATACTGACATATGTAAGTAGTTAATGGATCAGGTGCTTATATTAAGGTCACAACCTTGATTATAGTAATATAGCGCACCCAATGCTCGTTTAATTATACAATTGTTCATTACCACTTCTCCATGTTGTATAGTGGCTATGAAATAATGAGAGATTGGGGATGGTAAGTTTGAACTTTGGGTCTAAATGGATGTCATATGAGCTCCTCCTAAAAGAACAAAGGCTAACCGAGTTACATTAGTTAGGATATAACTGAAAATTTTGTGTAGTGTGCGGCAGGGTAGCTCGGTGGTTAGATCACAAAATTTCGAAGGAGACGTGCCTAGGTTTGAGATCTGTCAGCGGCAAATTCTAGCCAGTTCGTGATGAATTCCAAATAAGGACGAAAACGGCCTATTGGATGAATTTCCTTTTCTACACTATACAATTCTACGTTCATACTGACAAAATTTCAGTACTTAATGGGTCAGGTATTTAAATCAAGTTCACAACAGTGATTATAGTAAATTAAGAAGCATTTTAGGCTAAACACTGATGAAAGAGGAGAAAATTTCTGTCGTAGCCGAAAACATTGTTTATAAAATTTAGACACCAGACCTGGCAGATTTACAATCTCGTTTAAGTATTTTTGAATATTATAATGAAGCAAATTTAATATAAATCCCAGTATTGCCATTTTAAAGCAAACCCCCTACATATAATTTTAGCCAATCCTGTAAGGAATACTAATTCGGAGATATTTAGTACGACATATATTCTAAGCAGCCGACATTTCCAGTCGCGTACAATCTATGCAAGACTACTAGAGGTGAGAGACGCATATCCAATTTTGCTTTCCATATATATGCAATGCGGTTTGATCCTCGCTAGTAAGTTTGCCGTCGTACTCTGAGGATGATCATGAAAAGTCGAAACGCGTCAGTGCGTTGCGACTGGCGGTAGTTTTTCTATGTTTTTCGACGACTGGTTAAATACAATAAGATTGGTGTTTACTTCAAGCGTGCAAACTTGATTTAAAGAATTTATTCTAAGCACATGCCACTCAAGAAAAGCCTTGCACTCAGGCATTGGTACATACAATTAGACCTCTTTGTCATGCTGAATTTTGCATAGATTTTCAGGTGTTTTTCAAATTAAAAACCGAAAAATAGTCATGCACATTTGAATTTGTTAATTGCAACATCCTTGCAACTCAGCGTAATAAACAAAAGAAGTACATATTTCTTGAATTATTGGGCAGTGCGATCGTCAAAATTAAAGTATCAACAATTTTCTTTCCTGTGTAGTGGATATGCACTGTTAGTTTCGCAAAGATCCGATTGCTTCAAATTGCCAAGCACACACCGTGTTCGCCTTTGTGGTGGCTGGGTGTTGATTTGCTCCTTTCCTCCGAAGGCTTCAACATCATCCGTACTAATTAATGGAAATGATGTATGATGCCAGTCAACGAAGATTCAATCTTATCTCATTCCCAGTGGATAGGTTTAATGATGATGAAGCCTTCAGAGGCAAGGGACGAAACGGTACCCAGCCGTCATGCAGACGAAATAGATGCGTACTTTTGAAATGGGGATTAATCGGATATTTGCGATACGGATATTTCTAAAAATTTTATGCGTCAATAAATTATTCATTTCGCAATTCGAATAAGCAATAATCTATTACGCAACTGGAAGCAACCAAAGCAGTTTGAGTATTTGTGAACTTCTTACTTTCTTTCATTCCTTCTGAAAGAAATAGAGGAAAGAATTAGTGAAGTGGAAACTTTCGTACCTTAATAATAATCTTAAGTTATTCACACTAATAGAACTATCATGTAGCGTCTTACGTCCAACCCTTTTCGTGTATCACTAATTGAAATTGTGAAATAGATTGTATTTTAATACATAACACACAGTCCAATCTGGGTGGAATTCCAGATGTTTTTGAAGCGAGAAACGGTAATTTGAGGCTGTCAGTTACTACATCCTAAATACAAAGCTATATAGGCTAATATTTGCCCATAAAGTGAACGTAGGCTGGTTGCAGCGCGCGTGTGTCTGTGATTGTGTGATACTTGGTGTGCGCGTTTCTCACTTACTGTTCGTTCTTGTAGAATGCGTAGATTTTCATAATCCGACTTATTTCCATTTTCTTAATGCACAAGGTACCAGATGTTGCAGTTGAGTTTGGCTCTGGCTTACACAAATGGCGTTGTATATGGCATTTAAGACATTTTTTTATAGACAGCGTAAAATATATGACCGCAGAAAATTCTTAATAGTACTGGACGTTTTCCCAAAGTGAGTAAAATCGCCTTTTCTATATTAAACAATGCTTGGTTTATACGAACTAATGGATATCTAACAAGATTGGTGTTTATATCAAGCTCACCGCCTTAATTAAAGTAATAGTCAGCGCAATGTTCCCTTAAAATTTATGGTAGCAATGAAAATGCAAAAAAGTTAAGTTTATAACATACTAAGTTAATAGGACATAATTGTACAGAGTTGCTGAAAGGATTTTTTACCTTTCTGATTTTATGCTAAATTAGGAGTTAAATCACAGAAATTATAATAATAAATGGCCTTTAGAGATCACAAATTTTATGTGGTTACTTAGTAGTAGGAAAGGAACGTTGGAACGTTTAACGTTATGGAGAGCAGATATCCAAACCATTTCTTCACCGGACGACTTAAAACTAGAATAAAAAGCATTTTATGAATTTCGTAGATACCCAAGTCAAATAAGCTACAATTAATACACGATTTATTATATATTAACTGGCTTCTACTCAAAGTTGAATGTTTACTACCACGGTATAAAAATACTCAAAATTAGGTAAAACTTCATGTTTAATCATAAAAAATAGAAGAACGAAGTAGTTCAAAAACTTTATTGAAATAATTTGCGTTATTACATGCAAACGTGTTTGTTTAATTACGACTAGGAAAAAGTACGGGCTCATCCAGGATGTTCAAGCACAAATTAGCGTTAACTTAATAATATATCAAATAAGTCACTCGCAATAGGCCAAGATAAACGTTTTCCCGTGTAGAACTTTGATAATACTACCAGAATGTTATATAAATAAATATTGCGCGCTTGATATATACACATATCCTTTTATATATACATTTATATAGACAATAAAATTAAACAATAATTGATTGCGCGGGTGGTGGTAACAATTCTTTAAATCAGGTTTGCGAGCTTGAAGTAAGCACTAATCCCATTGGATTTAACCAGTCGTCGAACAACATAATAAAACTACCGCCAGTCGCAACGCACCGACGCCTTTCGACCTTCCATGATCATCATCAGAGTACGACGGCAAACTGACTATCGAGGATCAAAACGCATTGCATATATATGGAAAGGAAAATTAGGTAAGCGGCTCTCACCTCTAGTAGTCTCGCATACGTTGTACTTGACTGGAAATGTCGGCTGCACAATTACTCTGTTGACACGAACATTAGCTCTTTGTAGCTTTTGTCACATACACACATACACACACATATATATATATATACCAATAAAATTAAACAATAATTGATTGCGTGGGTGGTGGTAACAATTCTTTAAATCAAGTTTGCGAGCTTGAAGTAAACACCAATCCCATTGTATTTAACCAATTGTCGAACAACATAACGCACTGACGCGTTTCTACCCTCCATGATTATCATCGGAATGTGTTGTTCGACGACTGGTTAAATACAATTGGATTGGTGTTTACTTCAAGCTCGCATACTTGATTTAAAGATTTGTTACCACCACCCGCGCAATCAATTATTGTTTAATTGTATTGCCATATATATGTGTGGCGAAAGCTGCAAACAGCTAATGTTCGTGACTGCATAGAAATTGTGCAGCCGACATTTCCAGTCAAGTTCAATGTATGCGAGACTGCTAGAGGTGAGAGCCGCATATCTAAATTTGATTTCCATATATATTCAATGCGGTTTGATCCTCGATAGTCAGTTTGCCGTCGTACTCTGATGATGATCATGGAAGGTCGAAACGCGTCAGTGCGTTGCGGCTGGCGGTAGTTTTATTATGTTGTTGGACGACTAGTTAAATACAATGGGATTGGTGTTTACTTCAAGCACGAAAACTTGATTTAAAGAAGCTAATGTTTGTGAATGCATAGAAATTTTGGAGGCCGTCATTTCAAGTCACGTGCAATGTATGCACGACTTCCAAATGTGAGAGCCGCTATCTCATTTTGCTTTCCATAAAATATACATAAATTTGTTTGTATAAGCTAAGCACTGCATCATTTAGCAGATGCGGTTCATATAGTAGATCGGTCGCATACTTATCGGGAACTCTTAAAGTCATTTTTCGAATTCTACAGCGAATGTGGTTTGAATCTGGGTACAATTGCTATACAGTCTGTGATATAATCCCTTGTGCCACACTAACGTATGCTATCCACAATCTTGAGTTATTCATCAACTCATGTTTTTGAATAGCCTTTCCTTCAGGTGGAGCGTTTTTGGTATATAATTAGAGGTAAAGTGTCAACTAGTCACCTTCAATTTCTCTCTTATTGCGCATACACCACACTACCTGGTTAAGTGGTTTTGAATTTAAAATTTATACAATTAAACAGGCATTGGTTACGTGTGTTGTGATAACAATTATTTAAAGGAAGTTTGTGAGGTTAATTAATGCCAAAATCTCATTAAATAAATATATTTATCAATATGAACTAAGCTTCGTATAAATTATTTAGGGCAATTCATCGAGTAGGCCGACGTTTTCCTTATTGGGGACTATTTAAGTACTGTCAAGAATATATCTGCGGAACATGGCTCGGACTGGGGCACCTTTGCTTCGGCGTCTGTGACTTTATCCATTTCGCCAACCTAACGGACATCGCACACAATTTTCAGTCATAAACATATTTATGTATTGGGTTATCATTTCCTTATATGGCGTCTCTTGGAACCTAGAGCTTCAACTAGCCACCTATAAACTGTTAGGTAATAGTTAAGGAATGGATGATTTATACAATTACGTATTCATTACTTACCAGCGTGGTGATACAGATTATTTGAATCACGTTCGCGAGCCTGATATAAATCCTCATTCTGTTAAGCATGTATTTGACAATATAATCTAAGCATTGTATAATGTAAGAGAAAAAAATCATCCAGCAGATAGGTTTCATCTTTATTTGGAATTCTTCAATTCCAATCCAAAATTCTGGCACGAACGCGGCTCAAACTGTGAAAATGTTTATTGTGCCACACTGCTACACACTAAACATTTTTGGTCATATATAAACTGATGATTTTGTTTAACTTTTTCTTCAATTGGAGTCTATGTAGCATCTATGTAGACCTAAAGTTCCAATTAGCCACTTATAATTTGCCACCATGGAATAATCAGCTCGCTTACTTGGTAAGTGGTATTGAATTAAAGATTTACATAATTAAACAATGATTGATTACGCGGGTGGTGATAAAAAATCCTACGTACAATTCACCTGAAGGATAAGTTAACATAAATTATTCGTTAGTCTATAAAAGAATATTGTGTGATGTGTACGACATGGGGGATGCTGTGGGAAAATTCACAGACCTAAAAGCAAATGTGCTCCGGTTCGGGCCCTTTCAGTTTTGGAATTCTGGACAGTACATGAAGAGTTTCTAATACGGAATAAACCGGTCAACTTGATGTATTTGCTCTGTTACATAATATGATACTTAGTGTATATTTACAAATGTTTAACTAATGAGATTTTTGTTCATCTCAAGCTCGAAAAATTGGTTTAAAAATAATTATCCCCCCACACACAAGCAATGCTTGCTTGCTATTGGAATAGCGAAAACTAAATACTAAACATATGAAAAGTGGGCAAATTGATGTTGATATTGTTTATTTACTGAGCATCATTTTAAAACAATATGATACTTAATAAAAATTTATTAAGTTTAAAATCTTATAGACTGACAATATTGACCAATATTATTGTTTCGTACTAGCACCGTAATTCGTATTTTGTTAACATTCGAAACCTTGCCCAGGTTTCCACCAATCATAATTCAACAATGCTTTTGTTCGCTTTATGCTTGCATACTACAAGAATAAATTCTCACGCATGTTAGGAGCGTGTGTTGTATATAAATATGTGATTTTGCCATTATAGAGCTGAACAAGCACTGAAGTATGGCCTAAATGAAACGCTTATCCTATCAATTACTTGAGTGGGCAACTGTTAATATAATGCCTGTAATTGTTAATAAATTATCAATTTGTATTATCAAGGATAGTTATAAATTGCATTTTGCAAAAGAAAACGAGACATTCTAAACGAAAAAAGGATTAAATCATGGCCTAATACAGGAGCACATTTAAATTTCACGACAGAATAGAGCAATGTCATTAGCAAAACATTTTATTTAAAAGGTATATGCACCAAAAGACGTTAAATCAAATATGATCAAAATTATCAAAATTATCTTCTTAATGCGAACGATAGATAGAGTGATAATAAATTGTACTCAAAATGAAGTAGCATTTTTTGATTCTAACTGTGTAATATCACTACCTAGATAAATTCCATTCACAATGGACTGACCATTAAAACATTTCTTGGTCCTATACTTATCTACAAAATAAGAGAACACAAAAATATAAATTTTAGATTCGATTTTCTGAAATTTTTGAATATCTTCGTACTTTTGATCAATAATTCAATTTTTTGTTTTTGCCAATAACTTCAATTTCGATGTAGAATTCATGTAAGTCTGGATCATTTACAATTTCTAAATATAAATCATTGTTGGCCTATTCTACTCCACTGTTTGATGACTAAGTGTTCTATATGAAAAGGTGATCCAATCTAGCCGCTGTGGGAACATGCATGGTAATCCAATTAATTATGCCTAGGTTAATTTTCTTTGGCTGTGCTAATACACAAGATTAAGTAGAGTTGTAATATTCGACGCAAAATAAATTTTGGTTCTGTAAGTATCAAAAACGAATATTCATTCATTACATTATTCTTAAGTCAGTTGCGCCTTGATTTAGTCTCTGTGGATGTGGCAATACACAAGATTATGTAGAAACATGGTTAGCGACGCAAAATTCTTGCTAATCCTGCGAGTATCAATGATAAATACTTATTTATCCCATTATTCTAAAATCGGTTATGTCTAGCTTTGTCGTACTTGGCTTTGCTAAGACATAAAAATACATCGGAAGGTTGTATGCGACGCAATATAATTCTTAATTCTACAAGTATCGAAGAGAAACATTTATCCATCGCATTATTTGCCAATAATTTACGCTTAGCTTTGCCTCATTTAGCCGTGCTAATACAAAAAAAATAATTACAAAGATAATTAGCGATACAACATTCTTAGTTGTATAACAGAACGCTCGCTATCAAAGTTCTCCTTGATTTCCGGCTGCCTTGTTCGTAAATAATCCGGTGAAGCGGCCTTATATATAAATTAATATCACATACGCTAATATGGAACCATCAGCTTGCAACATTTACTAGTTTTCGTAATGTCACTGTATGCTGTGTTGCCTTATGTTTCTTTTAAAATAAACCCATTTGACAGTTGGCAGCCAATAAATAATTGTTCAAAATGAATTTAAACTATTGTACGTTTTCTACATTCTCTATTTAATACTAAATTAAGCAATCATTGGGCGCGGTTAGTGTTATCAATTTTTAAAATCATGTTTGCGAGATTGAAGTAAACACCAATCCTGTTGTATTTAACCACCCATCGAAGAGCATAACAAAACTGCCGTCAGTCAAACGTACGGAAGGGTTTCGATTTTCTATGATCATCATCAGAGTACGACGGCAAACTGACAAGCGAGGATCATACCGCAATGTATATATATGGAAAGGAAAATTATATATGCAGCGCTCACCACTGGTAATCTCAAATACATTGTACTTGACTGCAAATGTCGGCTGTACAATTTCTATGCACCTTTGGGTACATATATAGGTAAAAACATTAAACAATCAATGATTGAGTAGGTGTTGGTGACAATTTTTAAAATCAAATTTTCGAGCTTGAAGTAAACAGCAATCCCATTGAATTTAACCAGTCTTCGAACATCATAGAAAATTATCGTCAATCATACGTACTGACGCGTTTCGAATTTCCACTATCATCATCTGAGTACGACAGCAAACTGACCAGCGATAATCAAACCGCAATATTGTCTAAATTGTAAGAATAAGTAGCATTTGATTCTAATTCTCGATTTATATAACATGTTCTGCGTTTGACTGGACTATAATTTCTGCCTAATAAATCAAATATACTTCAAATTCAAATTTTAAATGAAATATCATACGGTCTTGAATAATTAAAGCTCTCAATGCTCTCTATTTTGCTATATTATTGAGCAGGTATTGTACGAATTCCTTCGTTACAATAAGGATTTGGTCTTTGGCAATTAATTGTCATATTATTCTACATAAGAGCGTGGTTGAAACTACCATTAGGGTTCTGTCATCATCTGCACTATTTTGCTAACCGTCTTTGTAGCATATTTGGTATACACATTTATATTAGTATTTGGACATACAATTAAATGGAAGGCACTGGAAAATTTTTTTTTTGTATACATTTTCTTCCAAAATTAATGCATTGCTGTTTATATTGAAATCAAAGAACATTGACAAGCTTATCATTTCTTCCTCTAAATTTTTCCCATTTTGATTTTTTTTCTTATCTATACCAGATCGTTTTCAATCTCCTCATTAACATGATCCTAAATTGCATAAATAGTATCAGGGTTCCTAATGTGTTGACTTATTAGATGTGTATGTTTTCAAAATAGATCTTTAAAGCCCATAGCTATATCCTACAATCTCTTTTATTTGCGCCATAATGTTGAAGATTTTATATATTCTGAGTTAAGGTTAAGTGGAGTCAGGTAATTTTGCAAAAGTGTCAGTTTCACGTTTTAAAAATTTCAATGAAATTTCATGCACGAGGACATCTTGTTTTCTATAAATTTGTCAAATTATACTCAAAATAATAACACGAGCTATTGTATCGCGAGCATTAACTTTTCCTGTTTTAGATGAAGCGTTAATCGACCTATTGATTTGTAGATATCAATGCACTATTCCTGATAATGTACCCGTCTCCGTGTAAGTGTAACAAAGTTAATTTTCGAACGACAGCTGTAAATCACTGAAAACGAAACAAGCCTATTATTCAATTATGCTTGCAATTACGCATAATCATTCTCTGAATATAAAGTATACCTTGAAAATTATTAGGTTTTGAAGGTGAAAAGTTCAAATAATTTTTGTAAAATTTTCTAAATTTATTTTCTTATATGGTTGCCAATCGTATTTTTTAAGGAATTAAAAATATTACAGTTACTATGTAGGCTGAAAGTTTCCTTGACTAACATTAAACAAATATGCATATCAACATTAACATGTTACTTAGTTTCTAGTAAATGGTGCTAATTTTTTAGTTATACAAAATGTTAAACGAAGTCGTGTTGCTTTTGAAATAAACATATAAAACTTTCAAACGATCATTGATTTTGTGGGTTGTGTTAAAAATCTTGATTGGAAGAAATGTAACCATTGCTTTCCGATTTTGCTGCTGGTAATTAACTGGATTGTTGCATTCAGAGAGAATAACCAAAATGGTATTACCTTTTCACAAAATTCACTTGGCAGGTTTGGTCTAACGTCTCACGGTTTCTGCATGTCGAAAGCTGCGTCAGGTTTTTAAGGTCCACCAAAGAATAACGCAGTTATGTCTATTACAATTGGCTAAAGTTACTTGGTTTGCACACGAAAGCATTCTTCGCAGTGGAGAAATCACTGTTGTACAGCAACAGGTCATTTTTATAGGGATTCGTTTAAAATTATGATGTTTAGAAAAATTGTTTCACTGCGAATTTTAGGCTTTTCGATATTTATTCTTAAAAAATTAAGATATTTAAAAGTATATCTTTCCCAGTAGATTCCGTATTCCACTAAGGTGAATACCGTGGTACATCGTGTAATTTGGCATTGAACGACAGCAATGATCAAATATACTATATTTTCTATGCAGAAGAGTCGTTCGAAAACCTGATTAATGATTTAAATATGGATATATCAATAAAGAACGGCATAACTTAACAAAAATATTTACATTTAACACAGACACTAAAGCTAGTCGCTGAACCTATTTTTTTAGCAAATGTCTATTCTATGTACTTTGAACGCTAGCATAATTACAAAAAAACAGGTCACGCTAATGTATACATGTGTGCATATTAATTAAAGTTTGTGATTTTTATTTTATTAATAAATATAAAAAACGCTTTCCTATTTATTTCGGAATGGAAAGTGGAACTGAACTTTACCAGTTTATTTCATTCGACTTTAATAATTCGTATTATAAAGAGGAAATTTTAATTGAGTTGTGAAAATCCTATCGACAGGGCCAGCATGTAATACGAGTCTTCTAAAGAAGGTTTTTTTAGTAAACCAGGAGAAATTGAAACTTAACGAGTAATTGTTAATTAAATTTTACTGGAAGAGTTCTCAACTCCTACATTGTATTAAGAGCTCGATTTCTACTAGGAATTTTAGTTTCAATTTCACCTAATTAATTAACTTGCCTCTTTTACATTGTTAATTAATTTTTAACACGATGTCGTAACTATGAATCTTGTTGAGTAATGCATGTTTCATTATTGAAACCCTTGGGCCATACAAACAGCATATAATTTTATGCATTGTATAGGGTGTAGTGATATTTTCTCTGTCGTCTGACTTTGAGCAGCGCCTTCTCTATAATCGTCAGAATTTTTAAGCACTGCGCGTTACTATTTGTATTTCATGAAAATTATCGATATGCACAACTCTACTCTGAAAACAGCAATACAGTTTATTTTGAAAACTTTTATTATAATATTATAATTTCTACTGCCCGATAGTAGGCCAATACATTGTAAGCTCAAAATTTTCAGTTAAATAAAATAGAAGATATGATAGTATATAATGAACTTTTATCCAGTACAAGAAAAACGAAAATTGAATAAAGGAAATTATGTAAAACGTAAAAAAATGAATTAATTGTACGATTGAAAATATTAAAAAAAGCAATATTTAAAAATTTTGACAATTTTCTTAATTCATTCATGTCTATCAGACAAAAAATGCTTGTGTATTCTATTTTAAAAGAAGTTATTGCATTTATGCGCGTCACTAATTAGATGACAAGGCATTTAGCTGACTTTCTTAAACTATTGCCTTGTCATAGTTTGATGAAATTTCATTATTTGAAGCGCACCAACAGATAATTTTTCTAATGAAGAAAATCGAAAAATTAAAAATGAAAAAACGCAATGAAATAAATAAATACGATACAATATATTTGTAAGAAAACCAAGAAACTTTATAATTATTCAATGATAATATTTGCAGAGTGATAAAACTTCCAAAAAGTAGACTCCAAAATTTTTTACCGTTGTAGGTTAGTAAACTTGACGCGAACGTAAAATTGAACCTGAACAGTATTTGATTTATATAATTACCTTTTCTACACTATACAATTCTTAGTTTATACTGACAAAATGTAAGTAATTAATGGGTCATATATTTATATCATGTTTAAACCTTGAATATAGTAAGTATATGATTTGTTTGAAGCAAAGAGAAAAGCATTTAGATTTAATTTTATGTATCATGTTTGGAGGTGCTTATATATATGTCTATATACATTTTGGTGGCATAGAATATAAATTGCATGAGATTGCAAAGGCAAATAAACTTCTAAACCGACGTCGTTATTGATGAGCAACACCAGTGGTAGCCAAAAATTCCGCAACCAAGATACCCGTGATTATTCTCTTTAGGATCATGAAATTGATCCCCTTCACCACTGAACACCCACATTGTATACTATTTTGAATAAAAGAAATAACAAGAAACATAAACTTTAAATTTATGTGCAATGTGTATCTGTATTTGCGTTGATGATAAGTGCCATAAATCTGAGTTTATGGGTTGCAGAATTCAAATACCGGCGGAAGAATTTCTGTCAAATAACAGTATGTGCGCAATAAGGAAAACACCGATCTGATAGAGAAATTAAATCTGCTATCTTACACATTATTCATTATAAACCCAAATATATATATATATATATATATATATATATATATATATACATATATATCTTTTGAAATGCGAGCCTTAATAAAATTCATAGTACTCATTTCATGTTCAAAATCAAGAAAGAAATTTTATCAGATACAAGAAACGCTTCTTTCTCATTTTTCTTAAGTATCTACAAATGAGCATCTCTTTATATATAAATTGAAAGGCAAAACAAGATAGAAATATGTAAACATGGAGAGAGTGTGAAATAAGGAAACCAATCAATTGCGTGTATAACTTCCAGTTCAAGCTTAATGTTTGAACATACTTCTTCTACTTGCTTAAATCCGTCTGCAATTTTTTTGTCTATAACGCTTCGGATGTGGCTAACTCTATTTTGTTATAGCATTTAGTAATAATTTTAAATGCTACGTCTGGAGAACATATGTGTGATGTTTCAACGATGTTTTGCGCAATTGCAGACGTGCATTCGCCATTTAATTTGAAACTCTCATTCAAGTAACTAACCGTATGGTCGATCGTCCTATGTAAGTTGAACGACAACTTGCGCATTTATATTGGTAAATAATATTTGATATCGACATTAGAGTCTGTTTCTCTTTGATTGTTGGTAACGGCAAGTGTGTTACCCTAAATAACACGTGTAGTTTAGATGCATTAAATGTGCGTGTTAATGCAGTTTCAACTTTCTTTTGTGGTATTCGGGAAACTGCAACCCCCTTAAATGTTTTCTTTTCTGGTCCAAAATACGTCTGTTTCTGTTTACTTCATCTTATAATATTTGATTCAATTAATTGTCTAGAATATCCATTAGACATTAAATCGTTAATTATGTATATATATATATATTATATATATATATATATATATATATATATATATATATATATATATATATATTATATCTCGTTTTCTTTTTGAATCCGACCTAATCAACCTGTCAACTCTTGTAAAGCATCCACTAACTGTTCATAATTTATATTGAAACGGCACAAAACTGCTGTAATGCAAATACTGTGCAGATCAGGTTGGTTTATGATAAATTGTTCTATTTAATTTACCATTAGTTTCATTCTTTAGTAGTACATCTAAGTAAGGCAAACGATCATCTTTCTCGTGCTCTGACGTGTGGGCGATATTCTTATGTGCTTTGTTGAAACTTTCAGGCAGTGTTCGTGATTGTGACCTGTTCTTAAGGAAAAGAAAAATATCATTCATGCCTATTTTAATCATACTGTCGTAATGGTTAAGAATTGACTTTTTATTATCAAATATCCTTTAAAAATAATTTTTCATGCCATTGGTATCACAATAATAGCTGTAGGAATTATTAACTTCGCGTAAGACTAAAGTAAGTATCGAAAGCAGTTTGAGTGATATTTTCTGACGTTAAAATGAATGCCTATTGCATGAATTGGTCTTCTGCTTTACAAGTGCATTGCTTTGCAGCATTATTCGTGTTGAAATTGTTTTGTGTCAATACTCACATCCAGTGGTTATTATCATATCACATGCCATCTCTCAATAGAGACGGTATCTTTGACAGTTTCATCAGATACAACAGTAAGCAACAGCCGTCTATAGATAAACAAGTTTAACTAATTCTGATTTTTCTCTGCAATTTATTATCTGTGCTTTATTGTTTGATGTTTGAAGCTTTTTATTAAATATATAGAAACTGAGTTTTTTTAAATATTTAATTTCATTAAGATGAGACTCCTGACAGCCCGTCACTTCGTCATCACTTTAGAATTCTCGACTTTTATGTGAAAAATTATGAAAATACTACTTAGTTTTGTCAAATAAAAACAAAACTGGTCGAGTTATTGGGTTTTATTTGCTATTGTGTTCATTATTATTCCATTAAAGACAACAAATATCATTGATTTCTCTCAAGTTTTTTTACTTCGGTATAGGTATCAGTATATGATTTCGCTTTCAACTTCACGTACCTCTAGATATCGTTTGGTTCAACTGGATAAGTTTTGACTTTATTAAGCAATCACCAGTGGCTAACTAAGTGCCATCTCTGGTATTTGAACTCTAGGGAATTTGGATCAGAGCATCAAAACTTAGTCCTTACGCCAATGAAGTCAAGCTTTGCAAGCAATTTTTAGTCATGCAATATATTTTAAAACTATATTCAGGCTTTACTTTGATGAATCCTCCTGGATAACACTTTCAACCTATGGTTCCAATTAACCATATCCGATTCGCTATTAAAAGACGTGCATGCTACCTACTGAGGCATTGATATTTTATTGAAGCATAATGACATTATTTTCTTAAGTATATCTTGTGTGTGAAAGCCGTTCTAAATCAGCGACCAAACAGACCTCACCCTTATTGAGCCGAGATTTGAACCCATAAATAGTCGGTTCAGTCTTGCAATTCACCCACTATGCCACTAAAACCGCAGAGTGCATAAAAATTTCAGATTTAAACTGAATTCTGATTATCGGTCCTCATTTGCTTGAGCTAGATCCTCTTGGATATCGCTCTTCAATTAAAGTTTGAACAGAACCTATTCGATCTTTTATTATTGCGTAAAATTTTTTGTCGGTGAAAGAATTTAATATTGATGTAACCTATCTGTCATTCAAGCTGTCAATATTCTATCAAGCATGCCAGAAACTACATAATAAGCATAAATTATAGTTTAAACTGGAGCTTTGTATAAAAATGATAGATTTTTAGGTCATCTGATAGGGTGTAATAACGAGAGCTCATTGGCCTTATATAAACTTCTAATAGCAGTTTGAAATCCTTTATAATTTACTCTACAGTTTGGTGTTAGATTTCAATTATTAATTTACACATTTGGACTTTGTGCTAGCACAGTCGATAATCAAAATGAAGTTAGATAGCGGAATGAAATGTATTTGCTTTTCTTCATCACCTGTTTGTAGCTAATTGACGAATTTGGTGATTTCTCTTATCTTGCCAGTTGTTGGCAGCTACATTATATTGCCTAGGAGTAAAATTTGTTCGAATTTTCATACGCCGACTCCAGGGAAGCTCCAACAGTATTAAAACGAGGTACTTAGAAATAACTGCCACATTAATCGGCTTAGAGGATCCAAAAGGTGATGCGATATTTATTTCACAAAAGTGACACTGAATACGACCCACCAAGAATTAAAGAGCAACACGGATAAATCAACTGGTAGCCGTGGTGCGGGATTGGTCTAGTTTTATAGGTTGAGAAATTTGATAAATTAAATTTCAGTTTGCTTCTCCAGCAGGTGTTTCAAATTTACTCTCAAACTAGTAGCTCTCGTTCCTCAGTAGACGCAAAATTTAGGTTAGTACACATCCTTACCTAGCTCTTCTTGAATTTTATTTACTGACATTTCTATAGAAAAACCGGTTGTCTTTTTTAAAAACCATGCTACTTTTTTCACCAGCACACCAGGTTCCACACCACCAAATAACACCTATTCTTATCAGTAGTAGTTAAGATTTTTGGAATTTAAAAAAAAATGCAGAATAATCATTGCCCCATAAAATATTTCCATTTTATTTTGAATAATTTTTGCTCCGGGTGATATCGGTCTATGGTTAAGAAACTCTTTTCCCAACGAAGGAGTTATCATACACCCACTCAAAATTCTTTATTTTCATTGCTTGACATCTGATGAACATTACCAGACGCAACACTCGTTCAAAAGTAAAGTGAAAACATTTAATGGTGCGAACTTTATTCTGTTTGTTAATAAATACCAAAAATCATAACTACGTCTGGTACAACTCTGTCTTAGTTGGTGGTGTTAAACGTGGGGTGTTGAAATACGGAACGCGGATTTCGAAAAGGGCGACTAGCGTATCGAACAAAATATCAATTAAATAATATCGAAAGGAATTTTTCTGTGTGTCTGTTACAAAAATGAGTCAATATCATCTGGCGCAGAAATTCTTCTATAACAAAGTTAATATCTGTGAGAAAGTTGGTAATTGAACAAAAAACAATCTGCAGACAATGCCAGTTACCATTAGACTGAGATTATTAAACGTTTTTTGGCGAATAAAAAACATAATGACACATTTTACACAAACTTATCAATAACATTCTTTTAGCCGTGTATACATGTTTATTAAAAGTTATGCTTTTAGATATAAAGGTTCTAGCTTACATTTTATTAAAAAGAAGATTGACATTTCCATTTGGGCGTGTCCTCCGCCATTTCTTAAGTCCTTTTCCTGCGAATTTTTTATAACTCATCCAACACTATCTAAAAATAAATACTGCACTACACATTTTTTAAATGTCCCATAACCAGTTTATTCCCTCCTTCGGAAATGAAGCAATTTATACTTAATGGTGATGATTATTTATCATTTGTCGAATCAATTTTTAAATCAAAAGTTGATAAAGTACTTTAAAAAATTTATTCCTTGTAAGCTCAAATTTTTTTCACGAATATTTCATCCTGAGTCCAAATTTAGATTATGAAACATAAAAATATGTTGTAATTTGTGTAAATTAATTGTTGTAGCTATATATTAGCAGTATTGAGCCAATCATAGCCCGTTTTAATCCATCTGGTTAAGATAAAAAATAGGTTTTTAATATGCAGAATTATGAATTTTAACAAGATATTCCCAACAGTGATATAATTTGCAATAATTGTATTCGTTTAAAATTTTCTAGCATTCGTGTTTTGATTTATGAGCATATCGGGATGACTTTCAAAACAATATAGTACAGAAATGGCAACCTATTATTTTAAAAATCGTTTAGATCCGCTAAGACAAACTCGTAATAGAATTGAGAATAATTCAGTTTTCTGCATAAAAAGAAGATAGATCTCTGGTATCCATTAGAACTGTCGATGTAATGCCCATAACCTCTAGAGTTTTACTTCATATGATTTCACGTGGACGAGAAAATATTAATTTTCCGGAAGTTGCTCCGACTGGTCGACGAGATTCATCATAGTAACAACTAAATATCGAATTTCTATTGTCTACTTGACGTACCAATAAGCAAAAATTACTGCATCATTGCGTTATTAAACTGATTTTTTTTCATGAAACGGTATTTAGCAAGCATTTATTCCTTTTGAAGTATTGAACAGACAGAGTACGTAGAAATGCACACGTTTGCAAATTCTGTTCCCACAATGTAGTATTGACTGCTATTTAATTAGTCAGGTGAAACGAAAGCGTTTTATATACCCATCCACTTTCCATTATTCATTCGCTAAAATATGAAATAATTTATTCAATTTGGCGATAAGGCCAGTCGTTTGTAAAGGAAACCTTCCTTTACCGTTAGAATTCAGTCCTGGAAAAATGAGTCCTTTATCTAATGACAATGTGGATTGATTTGGCTTTATTTAATTGCCTGGAATTCTTATCAAATACTTTAACTAGTTGTCTGGCATATCCAAAAGCAATAAGCTCTCACTACAGTATTTGTTTATAAATATTTATTTGTATCCTCTCATTCTCTCTCTCTGTCTTTGTATATATATATATATATATATATATATATATATATATAAATATATATATATATATATAAATAAATATATAAATTTTCAAAAAGAAAGCAGCTAATTCCGAGCGACTAAAGCACAGTTTCCATCAATACAGGTGGTGTAATATAAAACCTATCATGAAAGGAAGAATGGAGCACGTTGTACAGGATAGCTTTCAATTTGTGGAAAAATTCGCGACCTGAATTTAAAAGAGGAAAATGGTGTCCCTCGATATAAAGTCCCTTTTTACTAGCATTCCAATAAATAAAACTATAAACATCCTATGTGAATATCTACGATCATCAGGAGCGGAAATACTGATAGAAGTAGACGACATAAGAGAACTACTTTTATTATATACATCCAACGTACAATTCGTATTTCAAGGATTTTTTTACAGACAAATTGACGACGTAGGTATGGGTAGTCCTCTTGGACCAGTATTGGCAGACATATACATGCATCATTTAGAAACAACTGGTTTAAAACCATTTATCAATGGAGCTCATTCTTACCTAGGCTAGGTTGACGATACTTTCATGGTCGTTGAAAAGGATGAAGATACAAATGCACTGCTACATCACATAAACAAGGTAGACCAAGCAATCAGGTTTACACTAGAAGAAGAACAATACGGATATTTATCCTTTCTAGATGTAGGGACAACGAGAGATGAAGAAGGTACCATCCCAAGGTCAGTTCACAAGAAATCAAGCTGGAATGGGCAATATATCCATTATTTCAGTAGTGTGCCAAGGGCGTACAGAAAGGAACTAATCCATATATATATATATATATATATATATATATATATATATATATATGTATATATAACGATATAAAAAGCAATATAAAGTTACATATGTTGCGTTGAAAGGTGGAGGATTCACTGGCATGCTAATCGATAAGTAAACGTTGAAAGACCGATCGTGAGATTAACAATCATCCGAATCATTCTATATGTTGTAGATAGATAGCCTTAGGCTATAAAAATGTTATACTTATCTTCTTGGGTAAACGGAAATTTATACAGACGACATAGTATAACTAAGTCCTTTTTAGGAAGATTACTTTTTTCAAAAAAAAATTGTCTATTATGGCGCACTTTTAAGCGTGAACCAGTTTTGAGACATTGGTATTACGAAATGCTTGTGCGTTCATGTTTGCATGCATTTAGTGCGTGTTTACATTTATTTTGTTATGCGCTACATTTCTTAAATCATGAATTATGAAGACTAATAAACAATATAGTTGTGCACATGTGTATGTGCAACACTGCATCTACATTTATTTGGAATGCTTAGCGGACTGTGTCCTTGTTTATAGCATTCATTAAATAAACCTTAGCCAATCGCTTACGCACAGAAAATGAGTTTTGAACAAGCAAACAAAATTGTATCGTACTGGCTTATAAGCCTCTCATGAGGAACAACCTATATTCAAAACGCGGTATTCACACCTGCTCAAAATTTTGACATGAGGAGATTTATTTGATTTAATGGCTCGATTGCAGTGAGGAATGAAAGCTCCGGAAACTAATCATTTCTTTAGGGTTAGAAACCATCCAATGCGGCCCCATAATTAGTATTACGGCAACTCAGTTGCTCGATTATAGAAAACAAAAGGCTATGGTCAAATTAACTTGAAGTGAAATCTAGTATTGTTTTAATTAATACATGATTGAGTAAATATAAACTCAAAAAACATTCCATTCTACGAATAAAAAGGTTTTGTTGAAGTTAAAATACATCTGTGGGACTTTTGTATGACTTCTATAAATGACACCAAAGATACAGGTTAAATTAATTGGTATATGTTGAAAATAACCGAAAAAGCCTTTGTTTAAATCACCACCATGCAATTAGGCACAAATCACACATTTTAATGATGAAACGTGTTTTCGAATCCGGGCAGCCAAAATTTAACATGAATCTACAAATTATGGCGGACTTGATAGTGGTTCTATTCATTTGCAGCAAATTCTGCTTCACTGACATATTTCTCGTGCATGCCGGCTCCTCATTAGTTACGTTCCTTGTCACGCCAGAAAAATACTTTATTATTTATCATTCAATGTTGCGAGATAAGTTTTGAAATTTTCTTTTTAAAAAACTGATTAACCAATCATTTAATAGAGTAAATCTGTTGTGCAGGATCCTTATGATAGCAGAACACGCGTGTGTCAATACGACTACTTATTTATTATCGTTTCTCAAACTTTGGCAAACACTATGAACATTAACTGATTATGTCAAATAATATAACTTGCTCTTTAATGAACGCAATTTTAATTTAGAAAATTTTTTCATTATTCACAAGGCAAATGGCGCTTATGTCCATGGACATCAGTTATTTTCAGGACTTTTCGGGTTAAATTACAAAACAATTTACTTTTGCTTGATTGTCTTAATGAGGAGGCGTCTGATCGTTAAAAGAACCTTAGTTGTAAAGGAAAACTGGAATATTTGACTGCCAGTGTTCTCTTAGTAAACAGCATGTAAATTTGGATCGTAGGAAAATGCAAAAGTAACTTCCTACCAACTAACCTTTAATAACATTGCATTTGTCGTTCTTTTCGTCATGTTGTTCAGGTTGAATTTTATCATTAGATGATTCTGGGACTTATTATTGGAAACAATTTCTGTTATTTTATAAGGAAGTCATTTCGAAAGAACAAATAAGAAATTGCGCCTCACCATGTTTAATAGATTCGTATGCAACTCAAATCTGAAAATTCTGTACGCGTATTATCAGAGAATAACATTGATTAGCTATGAAGGATTTTTAGAAGTAATTTAAATGATCTAAAAGTTGTAAATTCGATTTTCTAATCTTCTTCATCAAGCAAAGTCTTGACTTTAGTAATGACGATGAACGACAGTGCTGAAAAATCCAATTCATTCTACACTTTATTTTCTAATAGTCTGAAATTGGGAAATTAAACTTTGGGTTCATAATATATCAATGAGGACTTGCTTTTGAAAAATGTTTCAAATAAACAAGGACATTTATCCACAAATTCAGGCACCAACCCTTTATTATATTACCGATGTTACTGTTGATAAAGAACGCGTTCCATAAGTCATAATCAACAATATAAAGAGATAGCATGGGCACAATATCAACAGTCGAATTTCAGCATAACTGGATACACGTTCAGTACTCAGAATCTGGGTACACTGCTGCGCTATTTAGTGTTTAAAAATGTGCAATGCAGCAAACTGACTGAGTTTAAAAATACCAAATAAAAATAATCTTTAGCAAAAATTAGCATGCTTACACGGTTGGTCGATCGCTTATTAGAATACCAAATACTATTGCATGTTAAAAAATCCGAAGTTATGCATTGTGTGACCTGGCGAATTCTAAATTTAATTAGAATAATCTAAACGAAGCACCAAATTACATAGACGCCTTATTGAATATAGTGAAATATTTCGCTCGAAAATAAGTGCCCTATTAACACAAAAGTATGTTTTGTTATGCATGGTTTAAGAAATATTTTAATCAAAATACATGACTCAGACAGAAAACCAACTTTCAATTATTAAGCATATATGTTTTCCAGCATTAAAATATTTGCTTTTCTCTTAATAATCCGACATAATTTCATATACAAGAGCAAACATAGAGAAAAATTTGTAAATATGCTAGCCATTTATTGATTGACTGCCGAAAGTTTTGCTATGTTGCTCAATGACAAGTTAAATAAAACGGGATTGCTGCTTACTTCAAGCTCGCAAACTTGATTTAAAGAATATACATTTTTTGTCAGTATAAAATAAACATTGCATAAGGTAGGAAGGGCAATTCACAAAATGGACTGATTTAGTCATTATTGAAAACCCATTAAGTGCCCGAAAGTATTTACTATAACCTGGGCTTGAACCGGGATAAATTTGCTACCGAGTCTAATACACATAACTGCACCACTCTTGCAGCATACTATGAACAGTCTTGAGTTATATACCAACATATGTTTGCTGTTAGCCTTTCCTTCAGATGAAAACTATTTGGCATCTCTTAAGATCTAAAGTATTAAATCACCATCTCCCAAGTTCATTAAAGAATATAAACAGTTCCAACAGGGGAATTTCTACTTAATTGAAATATAATGCCAGGATTTTGAGATGCCAATCTTGTCCCTTCTTAGATATAGGATGATCAAAAAAATAAGTTTTTTTGTGACAGAAAGTTGCGCATATGTTGCGGCAGAAATGATCCAGTGGAATGAGTGGCAAACTTAAAAGCAAATGTGCTCCGATTTAAGCCCCGATGGCGGCAAATTCTCGCAACTACTCGCCGAGTTCACAATGGGAATGAATACGGTCTACTTGATAAATTTCCTTTAGTACATTGTGCAATGTTTATTTTACTATGACAACAAAATTATATTACAATTCCTTTTATGAAACTTTAATAAAATATTTCTTTTTACGTATGTGAATATTTGGGGCTCCAGTAGACGCAACATTTCCATTTAATATAACAAAAGCACCACACAATGAGAAAAGCAAAATCATTCGATTTCACAATTTTTGCAAAATGGGCCTGAATATACACATGTCCAGTTAAAAACTCTCACCCAGTCAAATTAGTTAAAATGTAAATAGTGAAGTATATTGACATATTGATTGTCAACTAAGTGTGTGATGTGTTTGGTATTGAAAAAGGGCTCCGTAATTGGAGCCCGAAATATCTGCAAAAATCATGATGACAGTGGATTCAAATATTTCTGTACGCAATCCGAAAATCAGGTAAATAGTGAAGTATATTAACACACGAAACAGTCTGTTCTAGAAAAATGGCATACTTTAAAAACATAAAGCCATTTTCTAATTTAGCATTATAAGCACCAATGGCCTAAAGGCCTACACTGAAATATGTTTCTGTCCGTGTAGGAATAAAAGTGTCCCTAAATAGGCCTATTTAAAAGGTACTTTAACCATGAAGGGGCTGCATTACCCGCCACCATAGAGGACGTCATCTACATTAAGAATAAATCAAACTCGTGGACGGAATCCTGTACTCGTTTCCTGAATGTGATCTGATGTTGTTCCTGTCATACCACTTTGATTTCTACGCTCTTACATACTTGTTGGCGCTTGAAATAATGATAGCCTTTGCTCGAGATCGTTATCAAATCATTCTATAATTAGATTCAGAATCCGGAACTCAAATGTAGGCTTGAATCGATCAATTGATACTGGTTTATGATTTCCACTATAATCATTCACAAAGAACTTAGGAACACGCTTGATTATCGGATGTTGTCTGGTATACTTTGGCTTCAATATAGACTGAACAGAATCAAATGCTGACGGTTGTTTAATGCTTTGGAAACTTAAACTGGCGAATGGCGTGCTCTTGTTAATTGCATACAGGTTATTTAGAACGCACTGTAGTTGCCAGGTTAGTTCCGTCCCTGGTGGCTCATAGCTAGCTTTAAACTCGCTCATTAGATCTGCCGGGAGTTCCTGATTATGACCAAATATGACTTGTGCAATCGATATTGTTATGCTTTTGTGATACCTTGATCGAATTCCATGTAGTACTAATGCGAGTTCAGTTAGCCAAGCAGACCTTTCGCATGATGCACACATTATCGTCTTTAACTTGCGATATAAGCGTTTCACTAAACAATTGCATTTTGAATGGAGCTTTAATATTATTCGCCTCCCAGAAACCGTAAGTTATCCTGAAGAATCCGCATCCTAAATTTGACACCATTGTCAGTAATTACGACATTTGTTACCACACAGTTTACCAGTCTGTGTTGCATAAACGCATAAGTAATTTTCTCCACATTTTGGTCAGTTAGTGGTATTACTTCGAGCTATCCTATATGTTGATAAATAATATGCACGCAGTACTGGAGGCCATGTAGTCATGAAAAGCATCAATGTCAACAGGAATAAATTTGAAACGAGCGCTATGCAGATTTAAACGCCCAAATTCTGAATACGTGTGTGAATTTTAAGAGTTGATATGACCAACAAGCCTTAACCCATTACTTCATATATATCTCGTCGAATGGGTGGCCAAATGTAACATTCTTTTAACATTATTGTTCTACTGTCGACAAAAGAATGACTTGTATTATGGTATTTGTTACATATCTGGCAGTGAAATGGTAGTTGGAGCAAAATTTTACTATCCAATTCTCCTTCAACATCGTATGCGATGATTTACTCATGATCTAGTTTTCAATTAGTAAATCGGTCTGGTTGCATTGGTCGCCATGATGAGAGTTCTTCTCCTGTCTACCTCTTTGTCCGAATGTCGTGTAATAAAGAAAAGTTTGCATTCTTATAAACTATTGAGATTATTTGAAAGCAAGACAAACTATCAGTCACCACATTATCTTTTCTTTTACATGAGTGATGGAAAAGTTGAACTAAATCAAGTGGATAATCTGCTCAGTTACTGTTTGTGGGAGCGTGTTTTTAAAGCATCTACGAGAGACGCAATGTCGATTTTCACTTCAAACAGAAGATTTCGTTTAAAGTGGAGGCAAGTGTCATGTAGAGCTAGAAGATTTTTTCTATTGCCAAATATATTTTTGCTGCGGCTTTCAAATTTCTGTAATAAAATTTGGTGAGGTGCATTTTACCTTCGACTTCCTGTTCTTATGTTGTGTAAAGGGCTGAATCTGATTCGTCAATGGACAGTTTCAACAGTACATTTGGCTAAACAGTATATAATATGGTATGTTGCACGAGCAGATATTTATTCCGTTCAAACACTAGTTGATCGGTTGTGTCTCTGCCCAGACGCGAGTTGGAAATATTCAACTTCAGCCCTCGGAGATGTCTCGTCAACCGAATATGTGGCTGTACCATCAGGGGTATAAATGACTCAGTTAAATTACACATGCCAAGAAAGCAGCAAAGCACTTTTGTATTTGTAGGTGTAGGTAAGTTTCTGGTAGCCTCGAGATTGTCTTATAGGGTATTTTTAACTCCATAACTAATCGAGTATTCTAGGAACTTAGCTTATTTTGTGCCAATACTCTCTTTTTCATGGTTAACACAAAACAAAACTTATCATTACGTGAGAGGGTCATTTTGATGTCTATTAAACGCTGTTCAAATTAAAAGAGGCTATGATAGCATAAATTTAAGAATGGGTACATGGAAAGTTCGTTAATACCTCATTCATAAATCTCTGTAATGTTTTGCACAGTCCAAATGACATACGCGTTTAATCAAATAACGCAAAAGCGGTAATAACAGCCTTCTTCGTTACGTTTTGTTCATCTAATGGTATCTGATAGTAAGCTGAGTGGAGATAAAGCACTGTAAACCATTTACTTCGAGAAAATTCATTAATGAAATCTTCGGCAATATTTATCGGATAAGAATCCGGCATTTTAAATTTCTTCAATCACGAATAATTTGCTCGGCTTACAAGTGTATGGGTGCTACGCATGGACTACAGCTAGAAAGAATAATAGCGTCCTCCGGTAATTGCATAAAAAATGACCTTGGCTGTCTGTAGATTTTTCTGGTCTAAAAATTGTGCTCTGGCGAAGACTACAGGCCTTAACAGTCATATGCTGCCGTGTAGTCGATCAAGCCGTTCTGATGACATCTGATATTTTAATTTTGGTAATCATTGGGAAATTGTTGACAATCTCAAGTACCCGAGCACGCGTCAATGCACTTGAGTGAACAACCTAGAAGATCGTCTCTAAGCACAAATTTACGTACAATTAAATTCGTAACTGTCTCTAGCAAGGTATCTTTGGCTGTTTTATTTATTAGGCAATATTTCACAAAAAAATGTAAAACTAAAATGCAATATGTGACACGTACGTGAGGACAAACGTGCACGCGAGTGCACAACGGAGAAAAAGTGACACTCGTAATTTCGTCAAGCCAAGTGTTTTCATTAACTGATCGTCGTTGGCCTCAAACTGTACATCTATGCTGCATGTTACTAGGAAATTGAGCGTTACTAATGATATTGCAGCACCATTATCAACCATAAAGGCCACTCGCGACAGTAGTTCGGTAAGAGCCATTAATGACACGGTATCCTGAGTGACAGTAGTAATAGGCAACGGCCTAATTTCCTTCGTATGTTTCTGTCTGTGTCTGAGCTTTGCTCTTCAGTAAAAACAGTACTATCTTGACACGTTCTCAAGCAATTTCTAGTTATGTGTTCCCATATACTATGACTTATACAAAAACTATTAGGACGGACCGCCGGGGCATACCTATCTTACCGTGTAAGACTGGCTGGTTTTTCGGATTTTGATCTCTGTACATAACTTTCTTGACATTGGGATGAGAGACTTACACGAATGGGGCTGTTTGACGATGGTAGCAAACCGTATGAGGGGGGTGGTTTTGGTGATGCGATGGCAGACTAGAACCCTTTACACCATGATCCTGAATTACTTCTCAGAGTTTAGACAGTACCCCCGTCACTTGTCACCTAAAATTCGGAAACGCTGCCGAAAGTGTCTCATAATTACTTACAGAACTATTTGATAGAAATAACATATCAAGAAATGAGAACTGAGACGTTTTTTCAAAATCATTGCTTGTACTATTTATCATGCACACGAATGCAAGTAGCACATAATTTGTAACTAATTCACGGCGAAATAAAATTAGCAGTGCGCATTAAACAAATGCTAGTTTCAAAAATGATCAACGGTAAATCGATTCTGTAAAAACTACATCAATTTAGATTTAATACTAAGACAATTCTAATTTCAAATTTTGTTGACGAAATATAATTTATTTAGATCGTTGAATACAGCTTTAAAACAAAATATTAAAATTTCATGCACATTATTGTTATGTTATTAACAACAATTCAATTATATATTACTATGAAGACACCGCATAAATTAATTTTTCATGAACATAAATTAAAACTTTAATGTTTTAAAATAATGTCTGTAATGTTAGTGCGCTCATTTAAATAATATTCGACCCTTTATGACGGGCGCCAGAAATGGGGCCATGGTTCTTCGGTAGACGCAATATATCCGTTTAATGTCGAAACCAAATTTAAAAAAAAAACAATATCAATCTCAAGATCTCAGCTGTAATCAAATATTATCATTTATGTCAGAAGCTTGCAAATTAGGTCTACAATATACATAAATCCAGTTAAAACCCCGCACCCCCTCAAATTATCTAAAAATAAGAGGGCGAATTATTTTAACAATACGAAAAATACTGTTCTAGAAAAATGACATAGATAACAGAAAAAAGACTATTCCAAACTTAGCATTATGACCACCAATAAACTTGACTGTCACACTGAAAATATGGTTTTTAGACGTAGAATTAAAAGTGTCCCTAAAATGGTGTATACAGAATGAATCCTAACGAGAGCTGTGCTATACATGCATTTTTTGTAGATAATGGCCGGATTCATTCGAAAATATGCAACTGAAAATTGCAATCTTTTAGTTATATGAATTCTGTGCTTCCGTTAGGTTAATTGGATGAGAACTATTTTGGTTTACTGTTTTGCTTTTATTTTTAGTTTGTGGTTTGCTGCGTGTTGATTTGTCAGTGTGTGTGTAAGTATGTGTATGTCTGAAATTGTAGGGTGATTCTTATAGTATTATAAAATGGTATTAGAGAGATCTGGTTATTCTTCCACTGATGGATTATTTTTTTACTAGGCTTTCGCATTGCTGGCTACTGCGTGTAGGAAGGATCTTTACCGTATGTTGCCCTTCGTTTCGTATTGTTTATGGTATATTTTGGTCGCTCTGTTTATAGTGCATGTTGAGCCGATTACAGTGTTGATCACTCATATTGTTGTCCAAATTCTGTCACTGTTAATTATGTTTGGGATATAATTTGTGCCTCTGTTTTTACTTCATTTTGCTGCTTAACCGATCCAATGTCTTTGGCGCTGGTCCAATGGGTGTTCGGGCTCGCCTGAATGCAGAAAATTTGTTGGCGGATTTTATGATTCGTGGCTAGTTGTGTAAAATAGCATGTTAGTGAAACGTTTCGATTTATCAAGTTGTTACCTGTTGTTTGATATAAAGAGCTTGATATATGTATATTAATTTTTTGAACTTTGCATCTTTTAGAACTGTGAAATTCGTTAAATGATATAACTATATATCTATATACTTCTACATAGATGATTATCCTGAAGGTATCACGTTTAAAAAAAATCAATTACATTCTATTAATCAATTACATTTTCACACCTTCAATATATATGCCACACAATATACATGAAAATCTGTAGAATATAAAGCATTTGGATAGAATAATGGCAATTTTTACTCGACAGCCAATCTCATGATTCTCTACGGGTTAAAAATTATCTCGACTTTTTCACTATGGTAATTCGCCTAAGTAATTCGATTTAACTGTTATGCAATTATTGCGACTGTAAGTTCACAGGTTAATTGTAAGTTTCGGCGAATATTTTTGGTGGTATACACTGGAGCGGTTTATAGATTTCAACATAAGATTATGTCCAATTCCTACAAGGAGCACTTGCCTTTTATATAATACAAATTATTACCTACGCCAACGTAACCGTGCATGTATGTATAGTAAATATATATATATATAAATATATATATATATACATATATATATATATATATATATATATATATATATATATAGTGAATTATAAAATATTGGCAAATTTGATCATTTATGTCGACAAGGTAAGATGTAAATTAAATAAGAGGGCAACTGAAAATCATCAAATCAACAGGCTTCGGCGTTTTGGGCACGAAGGAAGTATATGACTAAATTGACGAACCCAGGGCTCAAACTGTGGCACATTTCATTTATTGTCTTGTAACACAGCGCCACCCCAGTCATGTACAATCCTTATTTATTTGTCTATAGCAACTTCTGTTCTTTATTCAGCTTATCATTTGATGGAGCCTATTTGGCATAAATTTTGAACTAACTTGTCAACTTGTCACATGAAATTTGCACGAATTGAAGTGATATTGTGTTAAAGTATGTTGGCAGAATTTTATACTATGTATGGCGTAAGAAAATGGCAACCTTTGTAATTTATCAATTAGACACGGATTCTTTCACATTAAGCGCTTATCCAGTATGCTAAAATTGCCGCAACTCCGGCTCGAACCAAGGCAGACATGTTTCAGATTTAACAATAATTGTTTGCGCGGGTAGTGGTAACAATTCTTTAAATCAAGTTTGAAGGGCTTGAAGTGAACACCAATCCCATTGTATTTAACCAATCGTTGTTGGCGGTAGTTTTTTTTATGTTTGTTCGGCGACTGGTTAAATACAATGGAATCGGTGTTTACTTCAAGCTCGCAAACTTGATTTAAAGAAATGATTTAGATTCTTTCATATTATCCACTGCGCCATCTTTCTACGTAATTTCTGTGATTTATCGTTATATCTCTAGCTCGAGCAAATTTGTGGGTTTCCGCTGGAACTTTCTGCTGAAAATGATGTTAGATAGGCCCCAATTTGAGTAAAGTCTGCCAGTAAACAAATTAGTATGTCACTGGAGCAGATGTTCCTCGGCTCGAGCCGCAGACGCGCCATTTTTGGGAAAAACTTGGTGGATGTATAACGTTTAGCCTAAGGTTTGTATTAAACAAAATAGTAAGCTGCTGTAGCTATGCACAAAGCATATAAGAAAGTAGATCTATATAGACATACGTATACGGTTATGTACTTGAAAATTAATGTTGAAGTCTTTTGTACTTAGATTGGTTATGCGAGTGACATGTCAAATTCGAAAAGCTACGCTCACATTAATTGTTTGTAGCCACAATTTCGACATCACACACTCACATCTTATACATATATATATATATATATATATATATATATATATATATATATATATATATATATATATATATATGTGTGTGTGTGTGTGTGTGTGAGTGTGTGTATAAGCAACCATGCAAGTTAATTTATATGAATTTTAAATTTATGGTAGTCCACTAATTACTTCTAAAGTGCATGTAACTGGCACATGTATATAATTGGGACTGCTTAAATCATTGCAATCCATTTACAGAAATGTGCTAACAGTGCCAAGCTCTCAATTGCCAGTTTATTAATCGAACAATTGGGATTGCAAGATTAAGATTGTGTTTGTCAATAAAATTAATTATATTTTACCATTCAACGAAGAAGTGGTAAGGAATTTCACATCAACAATCTTTTAAATAAATTTAATGTGCAAGTTAACATAATGAAGTAAAAGGAGTAACAGTTAATATAATATAAAGTTATAAAAGAAAGACAGAAAATCGAATACATTTGCCGAAGACAATTTCATTAATAAATCTGGTAAAGACATACGTAATCAAAAAAGATATGCGAAAGTATGTCTTAGTGTCACTACGATAATGAGTTTAAAAGGAATTTTACTCATTTGCTCTAGGTTTACACTATAAGAAATTTTCCCATTAACAGTCGAAGTACCTAACTGGGATTTATCGGTTCTAGTTTTTCTGGTTATCTTTTCTGACCATTGCTCATACATTATTTTATTTATGTTTAATTGTTTTCTACTGCTGTTACATTTATGACTTATCATCCTTATTTTATTTTTTATTACCGTTGATATTTTAATAAAATTTTATATCGAAATGGGTCTACGTTCGTTACTTTTTATTGGTAATTCAGGCCGATTTCCAGGTTTTTTAAAGCTAAAAAAAGAGATTTACGCACAGTGAAATCTTTCGGAAGCAACATCATTTGTAGTCAATTAAATAAACAAAAATAATTTGTAAATGATTTTACTACAATCTTGTGTATTCTTTGTGCACATGTGTACGTATCTGAGAATGTACGATTCCTTCTTCCTGTTTATCTTTGAATAATGTGTGTATTTAATCTAAATTAATCTCCCTTGCTTTCCAAGTCTGACCTTATAATTACTAGATGTCTGCCGTGTTGAGTTCTAGCTACGAGAATAAAGTCTTTTAAACATTGCTGTGTAGACTCACTTTGTAACACGTTTATGCTACAATGAACGATTTATTCTCAGTTCAAACTACATTTGGTGTTTTTCTTCTCATGCTTTAATAAAAACCCGCTTCATCCGATCTGTTTTTTAGAAGAGCTAGGTGTTATACAATGTTTTCTTATCGATCCATTTGGTGACATGAATTTGGCGATGAAGAATGTCCAAACTTCCTTAATTTAGTTACCAAATAACTCAATTACAGTTTACTTTAGAAAAGGAAAGGAAGAGTACGGTTTCCTTCGTGGGAGTTGTATTGAGACAAACAAGTCGACCTCTGAAATATGAATGCTTATCAGACGTAAATAGTTGTATAACCTTGGAATTTTCTCAACAACTACGATTACGGAATGAAAATAAGCCTTCAAAAGTCGATGATATTACAAATGCTTATAATTATCGATTTGAATTATCTAAATGACGAACTGCAAACTTTAAATGAAATAATATTCACCGGTCAATTTACATATCCGATGGCATACAATATCATAATAAAATTTTATTTTGGAACCCGTCCGCAGCAAATTCTCGACAGTACGTGATGAGTTCCCAATAAATACGAAACCGGTCTACTGGATGAATTGCCTTTTCTGCACTATACAATGCGCAGTTTATACTGAAAAATATATTTAAATAATGGATCAGGTTTTTTAATCAAGATTAAAACTTAAATTAAATTATTTATTTGAAAACTAGTCATATAATGTTTAGAACGCCTTTGGAAAAACGTATGGTTATAGTGTTTTCGAATTCAAAATTGGGTATAAATTTTAGAGCATAAGCTGCTTGATGAAGGATCCGAACGGTATTGAAGTGAACACCTATTTTAGGTGACTAGCTACTAAATAAATAAAGAATATTATCGCTAAACATATTATGGATGTATGAAATTCATTGCAAAGACTGCAATCTCATGTATTCAGAAGAGACTGTGCGTCCATTAAAGGTGACGAGTAGAGAGCATAGAATTGAAAGCAAATATTGGCGTATACGGAAATCTGGTTTAGCGAGAACTATATTTAGACTTTTCATCAGGTAAATTTGGCGTGCTCTAAATGCATTTCGGTAAGTAATCTCAGTAGAATGTCCAGATTAGTGGAGAATTTAATTTTATAAGCAACATTATGAAAGTAAAAGCTGTAGAACAATCTCTCGGCCTAACAATGAATATAACCATTTCTATTTGTAGAAAATGTAGGCTACAAGAATTATAGACGACAGTAAATCTGAGTAAACGACTTTGACCGTCGAAAGGAAACTAACTACTGAGAGTTGTTGCTTGGATTAATAGCGTAAACATTCCACATACAACCTATTCTTTTAGTACTTTTTATATTTACTTTTGCATTTTTATTGTGATTGCATAATTCTTTTTGAGGTTTTTTAATGTATTTTTTTAAATTTCTATTTATTCAGGCAACAATTTATTCCATTTTGTTAATTCACTGTAGGACCTCATGCACAACTATTTCCTCTTACGAAAGTTTCTAAATTAACAATTTCTTTTGTTAGTAACTTTATTTGGTAGCCTTCATTTTCTTTACTTCATGGTTACTTTAATCATAGACGTTAGACTTTCTTTAGGCTTCTTAATCATTCGCTATTTTTGGAAACATTTAAACCTTAATTTAATTACCACTTCATCACTGGTTCTCAAATATTTACTCTTTAACTGAATTTCTTTCCTTCAGTCAACCTTAATTTTAACTTCCCCTACTAAATTGCTTAACAGTCAATCTTTACTTAAGCTTTGTTAGCGTATAGCTTTAAGTGAACTAAAAAAGATATCGTTTGCTTCAGTTATATGAATTTACAAATAGCATTCACGGGAATAGTAATCATAGGTTAATCATGCAGTTAACATACATACAGGTTTATTTTAAATAAAGTTGACAAGCTTGGTATAAATGCAACGCATTTTGTTTAACCAGATGTAAAATATATAACCTACTCCCACTAAGCCACGAAAAAAAAAAAAAGGCATAAATATTATCTTACATGGTTTCTTGTGCGTATATATATATATATATATATATATATATATATATATATATATATGTTACACAGTTGGTATTGTAGGTTTGGCAATAGTTTGAGTAAGTTTAACTTATTGCATTTGATCAACGAAGTACATATAGAAATTTTGAAATAAACTTACTAGCAGTTAAATATACACTATTTGTCTTGAAATATACAGTTATTATAAAATTAGTCCGTAAAATAGTCTAAAAAAGGCAATTTACTTTTTGCCAGAACTCAAATTGATTGTGATATACGGTGGGTTTAGAAAATCGAGGGTAGGGAGCAGGTTTGACTAAACATGCATAATACAACACCAAATAGGTAGCGCGAAACGTACATTCTTTGACACGCACAAACGCGCACGCTCGCAAGCACCTAAACACTTAACAGTTTATATTCAAATCATGTACGGACTTATTTTGTCTAGTTAACATGAAATTAAGAATACTGCTTACAACGGTCTCAGCAGTACCTAATTAAATTTCCTTCTTTTCTTAAAGTCCACTTGAAAATCCTCAAGATTTGGACTATGTTTTTAATAAAAATGTGCGCAATTATTGCGTAATATAAATGTTTATTTAATTAGCCTCTTTACTATTTGGCTAGTTCGGCCTACATACCGCAATGATTTTCTGTGACATTTTCATAAATAAACCATATAAGATTGTTCGATTGCAATGAGCTTAGTCTTAAAGTTTGAAATTGGCAGGCTCTTTGTATAATTTGTAAAATAGCAATTATGTATTAAGCATCCGAGAGTGACCGGTTTTTTAATCCTTCGAGAAAATCCTTTGGATGGTGCTTTCACTTTCAAAGTTAAATTGGCTTATTTTGACATTTTTTCGGGTATGGTTTCATTGCCGTTTGTCGTTGGAAATCTCAACTGTTTGCTTCAAAAAAATTTAGGAGTTCCTATTTTCTAAAAGCGATGATGGCTGCGGGCGAATGGGACACTAAATTATTAATAAATGTTGATAACTACTATATGTCTTTAGTTGCAGCGTATACAGAAAATAGATAAAGACGATCGATTGTCAGAATAAATGTGTAAGCATTTTGAAGCCGAAAAGAACGAAGTCCATAAAGTTTTCATGCAGCCCTACGATGCAGAAAGAGGCCAGTTATCTGCCCGGGTTGTGAAAAGTGTTTCTAATCCAATACAACGCTATATTTCAACTCTCTGGTTGCAGAAAATGTCCAGGGCCGTCTGACGATCCCTTTAAATTATGGCTAGAATTAAAAGAAGCTTACGAACCACCAAATGTGTATGGTGCCCATCCAAAGAAATTAGCAGCAGCTATCCGGGCAATCCAATAGATGACACAGGCCATCCTTGAACTATTTTTATTTGTTTCTGAGCTCCTATTGTTTCCATTACAAAAAAGGGTGGTTCGCTCCAGCCAGTAGCTGATTTCAGGCAACTAAACTCGGTGACTAAACCTGACCCGTATTCCATGTCGGCTCTACTATATCTTTTCCTACAGTTAACAGGAGGCAAATTTTTGCCGTAATTGACCTAAAACAGAGTTTGTGGCTAATAGGCGTTCGGCAAGATGGCCGGTGGCAGTTAGCCGTGCAGATAACCAGAGGTCATTACTAATTAATTCAGATATCATTTGGTCTGAAGAACGCACCAAAAGTTTTCCAAAGAATGATGTACATTTTAGTATCCGCCTTACTCTGTAAAACAGCTTACGTTGACGATATTATTATATGGGCCACTATTGAACACCATTTATGTATTCGGCTGCAGAAGACTTTGTCTAAAGGCACAGAATGGCGATTACATTTTAATCCATAAAATGTTCAGGTAAGTCCGTAAGTTTGGTTCCTGTTCTACTCAGACTCAGCAGAGTGATTTATATAATTATATTCGAATGTACAGCGTACCAAAGATAATTCGGTGCCTACTACTTGAAAACAATTGCGCTGGCTTATTGGTATGGTGAATTTCTATAGACTATATATCACAGGGATAGCAGTTAAGCAACAACCCTTGTCCAAATTAATGAGTACTAAGATACTCTTTTTTTTGGATGAAGGAGGATCAAGAAGCGTTTATTCTATGCAAACAGAAATAAGTAGGCTCAACACGTTTTACTTTTGCGGTAGGTAGTATGTCAGATGCACCGTTTGTTGGCTTTGGGACATTGTTAATTGGGAACGGACGTCCGGCGCAATTTATATGTCACACAGTCACTAAGGCGCTCAAAAATACCGTCTCAGTAAAGAAACTGCTGACCGTACAATTGGCACTACGAAAGTTTAGATATTTTGTCATCGGTGCACATATACACGTTTTTACCGAACATAAAGCAATATTGCATTGACGGACACTGGGTAATTAGAAGAAACGAGCTATTTAAAATCTCGAGGAATACGATATAGCAATTAATCATTGAGCCGGTGTCGAAAATGCGGCAGCCGATGCGCTTAGCAGAATTTTTTCTGTGCTAGTTATGCTACTTATAAAGGTTTCTCAATAACCTGGAAACGATGGTGCAGGCCTGGAAATAGTCATTCAGTTTAAAAACGGCACAGCCGTGTCCGAACCATATAAAGCGTTGATCCTACAAAGCGGCTTATTGATGCGAAAAAAACGATAAGCATTGCAACGGTTTGTGCTAGTGTCTGTGCAAACAAAATTTGTGGCTGTCTGGTATGAAAAATTGAGGCAACTCGGCCTCATCGTGACATTGTAATCGTAATTGTATTAGCCTGTCGTGTCCAAAGATATTCATAGCTATTTTTAACAGTGTTCTACATGTCAGCGTTGTAAATTAAATGGAAGAAGGGTCACTTCGATTGCTTTCGATGCCACTGCACAGAACCAATTTCTCCATATTTATCTGGTGGGTTCACTGCAGATGGCTTGTGGCGGGGTACTTTATGTGTTTTCTTTGGTCGATGAGTTTACCCGATGTGTCGAGTCCGTATCACTGAAGAAAATCAAAACAGAGAATATTATAAAGGGCTCAGAAGATCGATGGCTTAATCCGTTTTTTGCACAATAAATTCTTGGTACCTATCAGGGTGCACAGTTTGAGTCGATCGAAATTTAATCAGTGATGCAAGAACCTTGACATGCAATATTCTTATGCAGCCACTTACCACTCGCAGACCAATACGACGGCAAAGCAATAACACTGGACAATGAAAGAGGAATTGCTGTTTTAAAAACCATAGTCTATGGAGGAAATATTAGACTGTCAGGTGAACCCGTAATCCAAGGATATCATGACAGCTGTATCATAGCGGATATTGAGGAGCGCCTAAAAAACTAAATGAATATGTGAGTGCCACACAGCGACAAGCCTATGCCAGATGACCTATACACGCTCGTCTCGGTATCCGCAACTATGTCATGATAGCAAAAGTCGAATCCATAGCACTACAGGCTGTCAAAGATGGTCAGTATCGTTTGAAAATGGTGGACGCAGAGCAAAATATATTTTTCGTTAACATACCCGACGGATCATGAGCCGTCGCAAATGATCGTTTAATTAGAGTGTCAAGGTCAACTCCTGATGAGGGAGGTAAGAGAATACTTATATAAAAAATTTATTAAGAATAAAGCGTTTGGGTTGAGCAAAATAAGTTCTTAAGAATTGAACAGCATAATAAGTATATTGTTTGCACAAATGAACACACAGAGCGGGGTTGGGGATAATTAAGTCTCGGCTGGAAGGCAAAATTAAAGAAAATTTTAAAGGAATCCACATAAAGGAAACAACCAATATCGGTGAAGTCAACATATACATCTACACATGATTTATTTTTAATTAAAATTATAAATGCATAAAAATAGCTGAACTAAATTTATACATGAAAATAAGTGCCGTGGGACACAGATATGTCGAAAAAATGTATTTTATTTGCAGTGCATCGAAAATTTAAAAAAAATTTCTCAAAGATGTTACAGAATCCGCCGCGCATCTTCGGATCATTCAAATTGGCTAACAAAGAATACCATTTAAATTTCGAAACTTCTAATCGACAAAGTGGACAACCAGTTTCCAGCGTCGGAAACTCGTATCAGCATTCTTTATCTAATTGATCTTTTTGTGTTTAAGATTTATGTTAATCGCCAGGTTAGGAATTCAGTCGACACAGAAAATAATAAGTTACACAAAGATTAATTCAACAATGAGCAAGCATAAAATGTATTTTTTAAAAGTCTGACGCGTTTATCTTCAAGTAAATGATTTGAAATCTTTTAGAAAAATAGAAAGTCTTATTTTATTTTGTCAAACTATAAGAATAAAATGATAGAGATAAGAACAAATGCCGTCAATATGTTGATGTTGTATCCATAATTTCAAAAGAAGTTGAAGTACGCGTTGCCTATGAAAATTTTAATGTGATACACAATCAAATCAAATTTATAGGAGCACATAGAAGGACTCGAAAAAATTGCAAAAAAATTAGATTAATGAAGCTAGACAAAAGCCCAGCTTTCATTATTATGAATAAAGATGATCATATTAATCACCTGAGCAATACTCTTGACGACAAACGGAAGTTCAAACCATGCCATATTAATAATGATATATAGAAAACTACCGTGTTTTTAATATGGTGTGCGAGTTCAAATGATTTTACCGCAACTCAACAATCAACCGACGATATGATTTATAATGAACTAGTCAAAACTATGTCGCCCTAAAGAAGCGAAATTAAGGATTTCACGCGCGGTGAGAATGTGCGGCATGCCAAAGCATGCAAAGTTATTAGAATGAGCGGCTTTCCGCCATTAAAACTCAGCGTGCGAATTATTGAATCTATACAGCACAAGTGGTGAGCGAACTGAAAGCGATTCTACAACCAGTAAAAAATAAAATGTCAAACAATTTTGTTCGCAGCACTTCTGAATTGGTGAATAAAGTAAAAGTATACAATGTAAAGAATAAAAAATTATTTCTTTCGATGTAATTAATCTATATACAAAAATCTATAATGATAGAAACAAAGATTTCCTTTGTACGTATATCGGCAATGGCCATTCATCATTCCACATATAAACAATTCATCTAAAATTTCTCTACAATATGTGCACTGAAACGCCGTTGTTTGTGAAATCTTCGAGCAAATTAGTACTTTCAAAGCATTAAAACGGAAATATTTTTCTTTCGCAGGCCGGCCATATCTATATTTAAGTGAAATGTAGTGATTAGCCTTTTACGTGGCAATGGTGTCAACTTAAGCTCACGTATAATATTTAGTTAAGCTTTTTATTGAGAAATAAATCATGTACGGATGATTACATTTATTATAAGGCATTTATGTACAATTAATCTCATTGAGGGTAACCAACCACCAAAATCATTTAAAAATTCTCCTCAATATGTGATCAATATTTAACGCAAATCTTTAGAGTGGCTATGGGTAATCCGTTAGAAATTCTACTATCTTATGGTTTCATGTTCTATTTGAAAACATCAAAAGTAGAATCACTTATTTAAATATACTACCATACATATCTAAGGTAATGTTAATAACATCCTCATAATAATGAATGCAGAGGATGAAATAAATGTCATGCTTAACTATTTTCTCAAGGTGGACCATCACATAAAGCTTACTTGCGAGCTCGAAATCTATCAAGCTATATTATGCAAATCAGGTTCATAATAAATGTATACTTCCATACATGTTTCAGTTCTTAATCAACATTGCAAACGCATAAAAGTGGCTGAACTAATGATTATACGTGGACTATTTGTCTGCCTGATTATATGTGTGGGTAAAATCATCATATAATTTTTTTTAAATATCCTTTTGCTTTGTGCTACCATCAAAAATAAAAAACGACGATTTTCTTTCGTGGTTTGTCGATTCACACTGGTTGTTCTGGAATGTGTTTAATTCTAATTTCTTATTTAACGCCATTTTTGTCTTTGTGATAGTTGGATTCTGACTGGTAGCATCATACAAAAAGCTTCCACACCTTATTTACTGCTCTCCGAAAATGTTGGATTATTAGCTTTGGCCGATTGTTTCATGAACATTCAGTACTTTAAAAGTTTTCGGAGTGCCAGCATCATATGTTGAATGTCCACGATTTTCGATCTCGGGTTGTCGCTTTGCACTATCAGTTTCGCATAGATCCGATTGATCCACATTTCCAAGTACGCATCTGTTTTGTCTTCGATCAGGCTTGGTGCGTATTCGTTCCTTTCTTCCGAAGGCTTCCATATCGTTCATACTAATTATTGGAAATGAGGTGCGATCTAATCTTCATTTCCAGCGCTTTCATCAGATTTGTAACATTAATCAGTATAGTAATCACAAAACACAGATTCAGGTTAATGAGGTAACCACGTTTAAGTCAGATCTGTTTAAATTTAATATTATTTTGGATCCACTAGCAATTTGGATAAATCAAAGGCCATCCATTAATATTAACCTAAATGAATATATATATACATGCACGTACCTAACACACACGCACTCATTAAATATATATATATATATATATATATATATATATATATATATATCCGCAAATAGTGGATTTAATCAAGTTTTTCAGTTCATTTTTAGCACTGTCCTCTTCCTTGTTTACATATTTCTATCCTGAGAATATTTTTTAATGGGGGGGGGGGGGATAAGAACTATTTAATGAATGTAGTGTCATAATACTGTTGGCATGTCCATACAATTATAATTACGATTAAAGCTGTAAAACAGACAAACTTGTGTTTACACGGTTGATGCACAGGGACTGGGAATACTGGTTACCTAAGGAAATAAGAGAGATCGCCTGAAAATTATCAAGAGCTAATCAAAGGATAAGACTAAATATAGAGAACATGAGAGTGCAAATAAATGTTAAGCATCGTATTATATTAGATATAAAGCCTTCAGTAGCAAAGCTCCTGCGTATACGTAAGGGAAACATGAGCGAACATATATCTATAATATTTATGTGTATATATACATCTATATCATTATGTATATATATATATATATATATATATATATATATATATATATATAATACAACGGTCAACATTCTGTGTGTGGAAGTTATATTTAATAAAATTATGATGCCAGTATTTTGTATATGCGTTTGTTATACGTATAAAATCTACATTGCAAGAAGAGATAATTTTAATTTATTAGTAAACTGATTTTGAATTCTTAGGGAAGTACCGTCAAGAATTTTCTACGAACGGGGCTAGAATCGGGCATATTTTCTGAGAAGTTTGCGTGTCTTACCACTCCGTGACTTGCACAGCATGCTATACACCATTTTACGTCATGTTGAAAATTATCTATTGTACCTAGCTAATTCATCAGGTGGAACTTATTTAGAATCCCTTAGGGCATTTAGCCTATTGTAATAAGACGGACCGGTGGTAAGTAGTTAAAAATTCAAATCTCATGAGGTTCTACTTTTATTCAGACTGCCCGAACCTCACAAATTCTGAGCAGAACTTGAAGAGTTCCTAATAGTGACAAAACTGGTCATTTGAGTGTATTAACATTCAATATAATGCAGCGTTGTTTTCAAACTGACAACAACCACGCACACACACACACACACACACACACACATATATATATATATATATATATATATATATATATGTATATATATATATATATATATATATATATAGATACCATATCAGGATTTAAATATGTAAATCTGCATCTGCGTTAATTTATCAAAGTCCGGCATCCTCTAGCGCATAAACATATTCAAAATTGTAATAAAATCAAATCAAATATATAATATTGTGTTGGAAATTAGTTACAGTTCATTATTGATAGAGTGAAGAATTATAATACTTTTGAATGGCAAATGAACATTTGCTATTTGAATGTTTTTAAATGAAGCGAAATATCTATGTATGTACAATATTTAATTATTAAATAAATAAAGCCAACATTTTGAAAGGGATTTAAAACGAACTTATATATATATATATATATATATATATATATATGTAATATATATATATATATATATATATATATATGGCAAAAATAGTGAATATATATTGTTTTGTAATCAAAGAATATTTATAAAAAATAAAAAAATCTATGCGTTATACTTTAAAGAAATATTACCATAGCACGCACGCAATATATATATATATATATATATATATATCCTATTTAGGGTTATTACATTACTATTACATTATTACATTATTGCGTTAGCTGTTATCTCGCTATTTATTCTTATACCAACTTCCATATGCACTGAAACCTCTGTGCATTCTGACACATATCATACAGTTCGTGGAGATTGCTCTACCAAGTTCAAGATTATAAAATTTAAAAAAAATTCTATTTGACACACTCTCTCCTCTATCTTATATTTTTCTCATATATATATATATATATATATATATATATATATATATATATATATAATATATATATATATATATGTGTGTGTGGGTGGGTGTGTGTGTGTTTGTATGTAATTTATGCTCTATATGACTCCCAATCTATAATAAAGTTCTAATTTGTAGTTTCGAATGCCGACTGGAATTTATACTTGTGTATGTAGAAAGATACATTTCGATGTTTATTTATATTTAAGCTCGCTAATCAAATAGAAAACAATTATTCTCATGGTAAATATAGTTACATGAACATGTCCTTCAATTTAATTGAACAATACTCATTGAATTAAAATTACTTCGTGCACGCTAAGGAGCCAAGATTTATGGTTACATTGTGTAACTATGTAGCCTGCACATGTTTAAGCTGATTTGTTCTAAGTAGTAAATGCGTTTCACTACAAAGTTTGAAAGTTATGTGCGTATTTATAATTGTTGATGATCCGTTTCAGTATAATAGCATGTTTGCGTGCGTTTAGGTCATTTATAAACTAAATCTTATTAATTGTGCCCTTTCCAGGTGTAAAAGACAAAAAGAAATTTGATTAGATACAAGAAACGCTTCTTTCTTATTTTCTTCTCAAGTATCAACATATGAACATCTCTTTATATATAAATTGAAGGCCAATACAAGATATAAATATGTAAAAATGGACAGAGTGTAAAAAATGAAACTTATCAATTGCGTGTGTTAACTCCAGTTCAAACTTATTGCGTGAACATGCTTCTTCTGCTTGCATAAATCGGACTGCAATTTGTTTATCCATACGGCTTCGTTTGTGGCTAGCTCTCTTTTGTTATTGAATTTAGGAATTATTTTAAATTCTACGTCTGGAGAACTTACGTGTGATATTTCAACGATGTGTTGCGCAATTGCACACGTGTATTCACAATTTGATTTAAAACAGGCTTTTAAGTTACAATGTTCTCTCACTCGAGTAATTTGCTGTATGTTCGATTTGCCGACAAAAGTTTATAGACAACTTGTATGTGATAAAATTTCTTTTTGTTTTTGCAAATGGAAAGGGTACTTTGATTTGTATTAAGGTTCGCATTTCAAAAGAACCTTTCAGGAAAATAGCTAAATTAATGACGTTAATGTGTAGAGCGCAAAGAACATTATTGTGAAAAGAACATTATTATCAGTGTAATAATCACTTACGGTTCCAAGGAGATTTGGTGCGCAGTTTACGAAAGTCCAAATTACGGGTCAACGGAAGAAATCTTACAAGGTTGCGGTATTCCAAAAATAAACAGTTAAAGGAAGAGCGAAGCAGTGTCACAGACAAGAATCGCGTGTGTATCTTGTGTATTAGATCAAATGTCTTTTTGCAAGAATGCTATTTCCGATATTTTTGCCAGAAGTTATAATGAAAGACAAAGCAAAAATTTTGAAGAAATTAGAAAATGATATAAAACCTAGAGATTTTTTGATTTAATTCCGACCGATATTAATAAACGTGTGCTTAACTTATCAAAAATACCAATCAATCAGCTAACAACGAAGGCACTATCGATGGGCCGAAATTATGGAATACATCCTTATAAGAGATGCGATTTTGATTATGAGGTAGCATTTGAATTGCTATTTGAACAAACAGCTGACTTGGAAACTTCCAGCAATGATTATAAATTTGGTTTAAGGCTGCATTAGTTGATCAGGCTTCAAATTTGAAATCGTCCAAATGCGGAGAACAGCATGCATTGACAAAGCAACATTTTTAAAGCGCTTAAAGATATCAGTAGAATTGCATACATCAAAATATTACGCGCTGCTCAAGGCAAGAGCGTAGTTATAATGGACAAATCTGACTACCTAAAAAAAAGGAAAATGTGTTGAATGATGATAAAAAATTCACGCGTCTTGGCGATAAGTCAGATGAAATTGACAAAGTGAAGCTCAAACTAATAAATAAAATTAATATGTTGACAGATGGCGGTTTAAATGATGAGGCCATTGCACGGAAGCGCAAGCCAGTCGAATCATCTACACCAACAATGTACGGATTAACAAAAACACACAAAAAATGTTGTCCTATGAGGCCAATTTTATAAATGGTCTATGCTCCTTTTCATACACTAACTAAATGGTTAGTTCTTAAACTTGAATAATTACGCAAACTACTAGGTTATTATTCGGTTGCCGATTCGTTTTAGTTTGTAAACGAAATTCAAGATATAAATTTGAAAAATAAGATTATGGTATCTTTTGATGTGACGTCTTTGTTTACGAATGTTCCAATTGATGAAACCATTGACAATATAGTCAAAGAGGCAGAATACGACTTATTAGCATCGCCGGTGCCAGGTCGCACTCCACGCAAGCTTATCGTATTATGCACGGAAGGCGTACGGTTTCGTATTTATGGAAGCATCTATAAACAGACTGATGGTGTGGCAATTGGAGACTCCTATCTCCAGTGTTGGCTGAGATTTTATTAGGGCATCTAAATAACACATCATTAAGGAGTGACATAAGTAAATCTGATCAATATATACGGTACGTGGATGATATTTTCCTTGACATTAAGAACAGGGCGCAGTCAAGAATAATGCTTCAAAATTTCAACAAAGCACATAGGAATATCTGTTTCACCTCAGAGCACGAGAAAGATGATCGTTTGTCTTTCTTAGATGTACTATTACAGAAAGAAACTGATGGTAAATTAAATAGAACAATTTACCATAAGCCAACATGGTCTGCACAGTATTAGCATTGCAGCAGATTTCTCCCTTTTCAATATGAATTATCAACAATACGTGGCTTTTTTAAGAATTGAAAGGTTGGTTAGTCAAGATTTAATAGAAAACGAATAAAATGAAGCAATTAACGATTTAATATCTAGTGGCTATCCTAGAAAATTAATTCAATCAATTATTAAAAGGGGAATTAAACAGAAGCAGACGTATTACGGACCAGTAAAGAAAACAGTCTACCTGAGCATCACATTTAAGGGGAATGCCGTTAACCGAATAGCACAAAAGTAAGTTGAAGCGGCATTACCACGCACATTTAATGCAGCTAAACTTGGAGTTCTATTTAGAGGAACACACTTGCTGTTACCAGCAAACAAAGAGAAACAGCCGTTAATGTCGACATCACATATTATTTACCAGTATACATGCGCCAGTTGTCGATCAACTTACGTAGGCCGATCAGCCAGACGGTTAATTACTAAAGTGAGAGAACAGTAACTTAAATGCCTGTTTTAAATTAAATGGTGAATACACGTCTGCAATTGCGCAACACATCGTTGAAATCTCACACGTATGTTCTCCAGACGTAGCATTTAATATAATTACTAAATGCAATAAAAAAGAGAGCTAGCCACATACGATGCCTTATGGATAAACAAATTGCAGTCAGATTTATGCAAGCAGACGAATCATATTCAGGAATTTAGCTTGAACTTTACGTGAAGCACACAATTAATTGGTTTCCTTTTTCACACTCTCTCCATATTAATATATTTCTATCTTGTTTTGCCTTTCAGTTTATATGTAAAGAGATTTTCATTTGTAGATAATTGAGAGGAAAATGCGAAAGGGGCTTTTCTTGTATCAGATAAAATTTCATTTTTGTTTTTGTACATTGGAAGGAAAAAATTTATTTTATTAAGGCTCGCATTTCAAAAGAATAATTATTATTCAATAATCTTAAATATTTGCATTTCTGTATTAGGTGTTGCGAACCTAGTAACAAATTAGCTCAGTTGTGACCAGAAGGATAAACCAAATTCCGTACAACTGAACTAATTTGTTACCAGGTTCGCAACACCCAATACCTACTTGCATATATAGAGGTTCTCCGCAAAAAACAGTATTTAATCTTACATAATTTTTAGAGCTAGTTTCCTATTCAGGTTTGCGCGATCGTCTTCTTCTACTATCAGTTTTTGCACGTTGCAAATGGGATCTAGTAAGTTTTTTATTAAGATTTTGATGGATAATATCATCCATCGACTTAGCTGCAATAAATATCCCAATCAATTCTTGTGTTACATTACGGAAGCCTATCGAGATTCGTCGTAAATCATGTGCAATTTTAAATTTCTAAATGTATTTTAATTAAATTTATTTCTATTTACTCCTATTTTTATCTAAATTGGGTGAATGTTTTCGCCAACAGTCTTTGAATTACTACTATTTAATGGACTTCTAGTCACGAATAATTTATCCAATCAATTCGTAACCTCTATTTTGTTAGGAAGCTTACTGTGACTGGTTAGGTCTGTTCTTAAATTCATTAGCATGTTTTATTCAAATGCTATTGATTTTTCTTTGTATCCAATATTCCTTTACTCTATCTAAATTAACGTTTATCCACTTCCAGTTACATATGACGTTCATTGTCTTTGCCTCTATTATACTCAAAGTGTCACCAATAACTCTGTATATTTTTCAAACTCTGCTTCATTTTACCAACCTTTTTAAAGTATTTTGGTCTAAAGCATGAAATAGTCATTGATTATGGAATAATTTTTCTCAGCCGATATTATTTATCTGATTAGAAACGAAAATAAATACCAGTGTATATGCTTTCTAAACGAATAATTATTTTAATATCGATATGTTTTTTATTCAGTTTAAAAAAGAAGCTGATATTCATTCGATAACTCACTACACATCGAAAACTGTTGTTCAATTTTTGGATTAGTTATGTTTAAGAAATGTAACATGTTTTAATCACAATGATTCCACACAAAAAAATTTTTTACCCAAGAAAAATTTATAATATTTGAGCTTAAAATGCGTCTTATTTATAAGGTATTTTCCAATTAAGGCATAAAATCAATTTTTATCCGAACGATCCACCTAAAGTTTGTTTACAAAATTCTCTCCGAAATGCAATACAATTTGAGGAAACATGTATTGATCATCCGTTTAATTCGCTTTATAATCATTTTAATTTATTTTTATATTAACGTATTGTTAATTAAAAATGCTGAAATTATGCCCACGCTTTAGATACTCGTATATTGTTATACTTTATCACCAAGTCTAAGCTCAATAGCCTATTACTTTCTATCTGTTTTACAATTATTAACAATTGTGAGCTAAATTATATGAATTTATTACTAATTTTTCATTCGTACGCACAGAAATTTATAAATTTGAAATATTATGGAAAGCTTCACATTGATAACAATTCTGAAAGAGCTAACAAATATATGCACTTGTACCAAATCTTACACGCTGAGTGCAAATAGCTAATCAGAACAGCTGGTTTTACTTTATCCTTTTAGAGATATTGCTGGATATTAACTCAATTCGGTGAACATAAACTTTTAAATTTAGATAAATTTTGTCATTGGTCCACTTTAAAACATGTGTCAATATTGTTGGAAACCCCGAGAAAAATGCGAAACAGGATTTATCGAAGTTAAGTAATCTGTGTTTTGACTTACACAGGATGAAATTAATTTTTTTGTTTCTTCAAAATAATTAAAACTTGTGATAATGCATGTAATGAAAAGGGTGGCAGCCAATGGCCGCTGAATTATATTATTTAAAACACAGATCAGGTAATTTGTGGAAAAATTTATTCCAATTTTACTTTATGCTTATTAGACGAAAGTTACGGTGTTTTTGGCCGGCTTCCGTCATAGTCTTCTTTTTTATGGACCTCACAGTTGAATGTTTAAACATAGCAGCTTACCTAAATGTGCACCATGTTTTTTTTTACTTTTAGTTTAAAATTAATGAAATAAACGTATTTATTCAAAATTGTAGACAACCTAATCTGCGACTAATAAGTTCTGAATTTAATCGGTATGTTTGACGAAAATTTAATTCAAAAAATATTTTGCTGGTGTAGTGAGTTTGAACATATTTACAAGGAAGACATTCTTACTACTGTTGACTTTACCGATATTGGTTGAGATGTTTATGCGGATTCCTCCAGAATTTACTATAATTTTGTCTTCCAGCGGGGACATTATTATCTCTTACTCCGCCTTCATAGTGCTCATTTCTGCAGACAAAATTCTTACTAAGTTAACCAATACGTCAGATGCTATTTTGCTCAAAAAGTGGTTTATTTTTAATCAATAATTTATGGTAGTTTACTCGTATAAATTGCGTTCATTTAGTAGAACAAAATACAAAGATTTCTAATTTCACATTCACATCTGCTACTCGAATGCTACTTCCATCATTGTCATGACTGCTTTATCTTAAATCATGCACTTCTGCAAAGACATTTTGTTGTATTCACGCCAGCCTTAGATAGGACCATTGAAGCGTTCTCGGCCTCAGTGGTGTCTACGGATACAACTAAATTGAGGTTTCTGCGACACTGGTTATCTTTCTCAAATTTCACCTTAGAATAACAAACTAATTTTTAAGATTAAATGATGTTATTTTCCGAAAAAATGCATATTTCATTTGACCTTCCCGAGTGTGTAAAAGTAATCTGATAAGCTGGAATGCGTGAAGTAGGTATTTTCATAATTACCTACGTGTGTCAACACTAATTCAGGATCGACATTTTTTCTCTTAGCATAGATTTGACTTCAGTTTTTTTTATTCATCCCGCTTCCAGCATTGCTTAGACTTGTGTGATTTTGCATTTACAAGGCAATTTTATATTTGCGGGCGTGTGGCCGCCATTACATGTGACACTATTCGTTGATCGTCTGTCGCTTTTATCTGAATATTTAAGTTAAGGCAAATGCTCCTCTTTATATAATACGCATAGTTTAAATCCAGGAAATGTGTGTTCTAGACCACTTCCATGATTTTTGGCAATGTGGAATACAGCGTCACAGTTACTGTATTGGTCGAAAAAATGTTTTCTTATACTATCGTGCATTTGTCTGTTTCCTTTAAACTTCCTTTTTAACTTAGAATTAAGTAAATGTTGATTTTGTTGGTGGTGACAGCACTTCTCTCGGAGCGTCATATAAAGACCAATTCTATTGTATATAAACATTTGCAAAAAATAACCTATTTAACGTCAGTGACACGCAATATAGGTACTCACGGTAGTTGTTCTATGTTCTGTGACGTGTTTGATTCAGTGGCATTAGTGTCTATATCAAACTCGCAAATGTGATCTAAAAATTAAAACCTAACAGTTTGCGCAGGATATAAATAAGACAAATAATAAATGATAACTAAAATAATAATAATAATAATTAAAAAATAATAATAAAAATAATAATAATAAAAAATAATAATAATAAAAATAATAAATAAAATAATAATAATAATAATAATAATAATAATAATATTAATAATAATAATAATAATAATAATAATAATAATAATAATAATAATAATAATAATAATAATAATAATAATAATAATAATAATAATAATAATAATAATAATAATAATAATAATAATAATAATAATAATAATAATAATAATAATAATAATAATAATAATAATAAATAATTATAATAGTTATTACGTTTTCAACCAGGTTTACACAAAATATGTCTCTAAGAAGAACGGTGGTGTACAGCTGTTTATTTATGTTGAAAGGTGCTACAGATGCTCTAATTTAAATATGGTACAGGTCGGGTTGATTAATAGCTTATTGTTTTTTTAAACTTCTCTGAACGTCTTTATTGATTAGCACATTCAGAAATGGCTGAATGGCTTTTTATTCATGCATAGATTTATTTAAATTTTTATATGAGCCTTTTTGAAAATTTCACAAAATTTTCGCGACTGCTACTTACTAATAAAAGACATAAAACATTCCATCGGCTAAACTATTTAGTCAAATGCACATATCTTTAAATGAAGTTTACCTGCTTGATATAAACCTTAATCCTGTTATATTTAACCAATCTGTGTTACTAGGTTCGCAAAACCTAATACATACTTGCATATATATATTAGTTCTTCGCAACAAACAGTATTTAATCTCATTGATGTTTAAATCCAGCTCGCAACCTTGATTTAAAGAATTTTTATTCACAACCGCGCAATGCATGATTGCTGAGTTGTATATCATTTATAAATGTTGTCCTTATATAATGTATTTTCAAGATGGTGAACGATAAACTCCACTAAAATTTGGATTGAGTACTTCACATTTCACGTCTCCCGAATTTCTATGCACATTTCTAAACAAACTAGAATGTGCAGCTTACGTATATGTTACATGTTTTTCAATAAAGGCTGATTTGGAACAAACGATAGTCAGATGTTCGGCTCAACCATAAGACTGTTAATTGCAGTTATTTTATAAATTAGGGAATTACCTACCAAAGATGTCACATTAAAAGACAGCTTTATCTTATTTTTAATATTTTTGCATTAAATTATGTCTACAAATTTAGAGGAATGTTTAATTGAATACAATTTTAGTGCGCAAACTTACTGCATCAATATTTCAGGAACATTGTTAATATTGATTAAATTTCATTTTGTGTGCTTTTGGTAATTCGTAAATAGTTTGCGTAAATTAACTAAAATGTACGGTAATTTTGTTGAACGGCCTTAGTAATTAATACAGAATAAGTAAATATTTAAATTCATTTTATTATCTTTCTCTATAATCTGAATATATCATCTGATGTGGGTACCAGACGCGTGAACTTCGGTTTACTACATGGAAATTTATCCATATTTAAACAAAGTTTGATTTCCCCATTATTGCATAGCCATTTCTTACTGCTTTATCGAACATTTAAAAGCTTTCACATATTCTTACTGATTAGGCAATGTAGCCTTTAACTAAATTTTACACTTATTGCCAGTATGTTAGACAATACCTGCTTATCGGAAATACCATCAGAATGCTGTCTAATAATACTTTTGGCGTTTAAATAAAGTATGTGTCACGACTTACTTCAATTGGGTTTTACAGGCGAAATACTTAGCATTACTTCTTAAAAAAAATTATGTAATTAATGACATAAAGCATAGTTCCCACATTCCTCACCAAAATATATGGTGGATAGAGGGCGTTATACCGGCTTCTACTGATGAGTCGCCATTAAGCATGAAACGAATTTACACGAGATTATAATTTCCTGTCATGCTGTCTTTGGTTTATCCTTCAGGACATATTCGAACTAATTTGTTACTAGGTGCGCAAAACCTACTATAATATTTCATATATATTAGTTATCTGCAACAAACGGTATCTCATTGTTATATATTTTTTTGAATGATATCATGATTACCGCTAAATGTGCTATCTGATATAAAAAAATGGCCAGAATGTATGCATTTGCTGAAGTAACAGGTGTTTAGAAATAGTTGTGATTCTCAATGTTGATGAACTGTAGCATGCATTGGTATTCATTGTATTCGTACCACGTACCGACACAGCAACCGTAATATCTGTAATATGTACCTTTTCAGTACCATAATGCTGGTACCGGGTACTGACACAGTAGCCATAGTGTTGGTACCCTTTAAATAGTCGGTATATATTATATATAGTGAGTTAGGTTTGAAGTCGCATTTTCGCAGCTTTTATATAAATTTAGCTTGACTATTGCAGGTTTAAACTTTCTTATGGAAGATTGAACCGTCCTGTTTGCCCATACTACTCACCAAAATATACAGCTGATAAAAGGCTTATTACCGGCTCCTACTGATGAGTCGCCAGTAAGCACGAAACGACCGTGCACGAGATTGAAATTTCCATAAATTCTGCCTTCGGTTTATCATTCTGGTCACACATGAACTAATTCGGTTCTAGGGTTGAAACACATAATTCAAAATTGCATATATATTAATACTCTACCACAAGCATTATCTAACTGTTACACGACCATAACGCTTCTTATCTCGTGGAATACCTATTTTGTAACCCCTTGACGACGTCGCTCTGCAATTCACCGTCGAGAATTCATGAAATAGAAAATTAAACATGAAGAGCGTCAATATTTTGTTGTTCAACGGATTTTAGGAGGCGCAAGTAAATGTATTTTTTGATTGTCTTGACACAATCGGTTTGCATTACATAAATTTTTCAATTTTCACATGTTGGCAAATGTTGTATAAATGTTGATTATATTTCTTATTCTGAATTGGCTAATAGCTTAGGAAAATCATGATAGCGCACAAGATATAATAAGCGTTAACTAGCAAACAGACCATTCTCAATCTTCCTGTTAAAACAGGAATGTTTTCCTTTGTTATTAACATACTGATTTAGATTTAATTTGGTATCTTAACCGGCATATTTTATGGTCGTTGAGATGAAATATGTCAATATTTATATGTATATAATATATATATATATATATATATATATTATAGTTGTCTTTTTAAAATTAATGTTAGAAAAAATGTATTTATAATCGAAATAATTTTTTTAAATAATTTAATACAATTTCGAAAAACAAATTTAATTTCGTTTGTTCAAAACACAAATAATTTATTTCGAGAAAAGCTGAAAACGCAATATTAGTTTCACACTGAAGTCAAAAAAATATATATTTTGGCTTCTAAATCAGAATCAAAGGAATAAAAAAGCTATAATTTTCCATGAATTTAAAAAAAATTGAACTAATACTTTAGCAAATGCATTTTATATACAAGCAGGATAATGTATGTTTGTAGCAATTGGTTTGAAATGGGGAGACGGTTACGCACATTTCCTTGATTATAGTTACAAATCCTAGTACTCCGTTTCCTGTACATTGTTCTTGGTTATTAATGGTCACGCTGTTCTATGCTTTTTTTCTTGGACGATTGTTTGCTAAAGCACTCTAACTACATTTGCAAATTTTTTTCATTTTTCTGTCTAATCTGAATAAGGGTTTACTACTTGATTTATTACATCTGCCATTTATAAAGCTGAATCAAATGGTTACTTTTAAAAGCTTAGCATATTGTTTAAATTAATACAATATATGTTTCATTTTTCCAATAAACTAGTTATTTGAACTGTTAAATAGGGATGTTAAGAACAAAAATGAAATTAAAAAAAAATTTTTTTTCTTACTTTTATTTTTAATTAAATTTGATGATCTATTATTTAATTTATATGTATGTCAATATGAAATGACTGAAAATTTAATAGTTCCTTTTTTAGAAAGAATTCCCGGTTTCTTATGATCTTCATCGGATGGTTTATAGCATTTAATGATAATTTTTGTGGAACGTTTACATTTTAAATAAGAGAACCATCTATTCCTCGATATAGAAGCGTTTTTGCTCTATTTTATCGACAAATTTACTAGAAAATGGAGTTCATGAATTTATTCGTTTTAAATAGTTAAGAGCGATCCACATACACAGTAAGCAAAATTATACATATAAGAACTAGAATGTCCAAATATTTTAATAGTGCCAATAAAAATGTTTGTGCAATGACATTACCATGTAGCTTTCCAAGCCCCATGCGAAATTGTGTTTTTAGTTATATTTCTTTCATTTGAACTTTCTGGACTAATATATGTATATTCTTTGAATACGTTTTATGTGACTATGATTTGCTATTTAAATAAAAATTAATTCATCTTTATTTAAGAAGCCATGTATACATGATGGCAATATTCAACGATTTGTATACGCAAATGTTTAAAGGAAGTCAAGTTATCTACACCGAATACGAAATCCCGGTGTTTGAAACCAATCATTAAACATTATTGACGACTTCAAACAATTCATCTACGACATTTAACCTTTTATTATTTAGCGAAAAGGAGAAATGTTTAGCATTTTTCAGCAAATATCCAACAAATGCACCTATTTATTTATAGAATTGCAAAAGTTTTGTTAATTAGATGCTATAACACGCACCGATCTTACAAATCCTTGAAATAGCAACTCTGTTGATTAAGTAACCTAGATATAAACGCATTATTTCGAATTCTTTAAAAGTTTTAAATACGGAACATAAATTGGATAACATAACATATAGTGTATATGACTTGAATTCTGGATGCATAGTTTTGTTGCAGTGAAGATCCTATTTAATATATGAAAAATTCTAATCATCACAGGCTCATTCAAAGATGGATGAAATCAAAACCCTTGGAAGCAAGTGTATATAAAAATAAAATTTTGAGCAATTTTGTTGTTGAAGCCAAATGACGCTTATTTTTTAAAGAATATGTAAAATTCTATTGTTTCTAAAAACTCACAATTTTATTGGGCGTTTCATTTAAAATCAATTTTGTTCAAATTTCAAAATTCTGTCGCTCTTACATGTCACGTTTGCTGAATTACTTTTGTTTAGCTCACAATAATAAGGGATGCCTTATAACGTCAATTTCAAACATTTCGTCCACCCTTTATGTAATCAATTTTTTTAATTTATTCTGTCATTCTGATCAAGTGTTTCATCTGTTATGGACATGAAGGAGATTTATATTATATAATACCAGAAAATCATCACTTTTCAAGTCTTTGCCGTTTTCCACGGAATTATCAAGTATGAAGCGATTTCAAAGCATCAACAAAAAGGTTTTTATCGAACTGTTTGTAATTATTAACAATTAATTAAATAAAAAGATTGTCTAAATACAAAATAATAAACAAAAATCAGCTGTTTAATTTATCTAAAACGAAAGCGTTATGGGCCTGTTTTACAAAATTTACAAATATTTAGAATACATTTGTTGCATAAATGGAAAGAATAAGCAAAATCTCAAAGTTTTCTATTATATAAATCCATTTTCATATATATAACTAAACAAATTTTATTTGTACATTTAAAAAAAAACAAGTCATGAATGAAATAGGCAACTCAAATGTCATGAAATAAAAATTGAATAGCTTGGGTCCAAATTTTGCCTGAAATAGACAGCTTAATCAAAAATTATCATTAGTTGATCATTTATACTTATCTATATTTAAAATTATAATTTAAGAAATGAGCATCTATTAGCTAAAAATTTGATCGTTAATGACTGTGTTGCATTCTAACTACTAAAGTAAAACTACCAGTTGCAAACTAATTTTTGGATAGGGTGACCGATTATCAAATAATTTTTTTAAATATATACTCTATATTATAAAGCAACTGGTGCCAGTTTATGCAATGCGCACTGCCTGGATGGCAACTAACCAAAATTTATATTAATTTACAAAGTTTAATTAGACTTCATACCGTTGGAATGAAGACATTGTAGACTATATATCTAAGGCACTTCAGCATTGGTAGAGTCCCTGCTACCAGGCAGACCACCGAAGATAGATCAGACTAACACAGCCAAACACCTCCAATAGACACGCGTGCCCTAGAACCCGTATTCAGCGTAATGTATAAATAAAATTAGAACTGCTATGCGGCAATGAGAAAATATTATTTTAGGCCGGCGTATTTCTGTGTATAAGCGCTATAAACATTAAAAGTTAATGTGTGCACACATTACACTCAGGAAAGATGCCTAACAGGTGTATCAAAATATCATTAAAACTTATGTTCGATTATAGAACTACAATATAGATGCATATCTCAATAAACGCATTGAACTTGTACGTGCATGATCTTTTGAGTTTTCCTAATGGCGATGAAAACAAAACATATTTAAATCCACGACATGTGTCTCCCTTGTTACGTTCAAGGTCTATGCAGTTGAACAGAAATTTTTCAGAGGCAAATCTTACGAATGAATAAAACTTGCATACGTCAAGTTTGATAGGTAATCGTTTAACTATTAATATATTTATAATATGCATCCTATTCAGACACTGTCTCTGCACAGGCATTTGTCTGATTACCTAAATCTAGCCACAACTTATTAATCTCCAGCCCATTATATATTGCGAAGTAATATACATTTTCTAATTGTAGTAGGCTCCATTAAAGCTATACCTGGTTACCATCAGTTTGCTGCTTCACCACTATGCTTCGCAATTACACGTGAGACTTTTTTCTTGATAACTGGAACAGAGTGACAGCCAAATATGCTTATTTTCTGACTTTTTATTTCAAAATTCAATATAAAAATGAAATGAATTTTAATGTATTTCCTCACTAGTAAAAATATGTCTCGTATTCAAGTATGTATTAGGTGTTGCGAACATAGTAATAAATTAGTTCAGTTGTGACCAGAAGGATAAACCAAAGGCAGCATGAACGGAAATAATAATCTCATGCACATTCGTTTCGAGCTTACTGGCGACTCATCAGTAGGAGCCGGTATCACGCCCTTTAACCACTATATATTTGGTCAAAGAATGGTGGGATAATACTAATGTAAGGTTTCACATTCGTCTAGGAGATATAGTACCGTCCTATTATCCCACATTCTTCGCCAAATATGATGGTTAAGGGCGTAATACAGGCTCCAACTGATAGAGCGCTATAAGCACGAAACGAATGTGCATTAGATTATACTTTCCGTTCATGCTGCCTTTGGTTTATCCTTCTGTGGTCACAACTGAATTAATTTGTTACTAGGTTCGTAACAAATAATACATACTTGCAGATATATTAACTCTTCTGCAACAAACAGTATCTAACTGTTATATATGTCTCGTATTGTTTAGGAAATCTCTTAACATATGTATTCAGGCAGAAAACACAAAATTTCTTCTAAGCTGCTAATTCAGTTTAAAAGGTAGATGTAGCATCACGTGACTGTAATTTGTATGGTCTTAAACTCAGAAGATACATCTTTATTCGTATATATATATATATATATATATATATATATATATATATATATATATATATATAAATCACACACTATTTGACATATATAAATATATTGCCAGTAAAACTTATATATATATACATATATATATATATATATATATATATATATATATATATATATATATATATATATATATATATTCCACTTCAAACTCGTTTTTATTGCATCTTTACGTGATGGAGGAAGAGAAATGGCAAGATAGGCTATATAATGGAAAATTTAACAATTAAGATTTTTTTGATTTTCCGTAAAACTTCTTCAAAGTCGTACATCACTATATAAACGGACAACTAAACCTTCAGATAATTTAGGTTTCAAAACAGCTCATGCAGAAAAGACAAATAGTGGGTGCCCCAACTAGGTTGCATTTGCCACTTCATTCCCGCCTTTTTGCCCGTAAATTTATTTCTTGGTTAATGTGAGTGCGGTTCAGCTTGATTAAATGAAGATCCATGAGACGGATAGTCTATGTCTTTTGCTATTCTATGCAATCAACAGGTGTTCTAAACTTAATCAGACAGGATGGATGCGGATGTAGAATTCTTAGATATTGAGCTAGCCAACCTGTTTATCTTTCAAAATCATGGTCGAATTTAACTGGCAAGTTTGTAAATCATCCTTGTGATTATGATTAAGGTCGATCATATTCCAAAATTGAACAACAGAAATTGACCCTGCATATTCAGTAACATCAGGAACAAGCAAATTCGCAAATGAATGTTCAGTATGGTTTTTTATAGATAGAAAATAGCACTGAATAACTAAAACTTTAGTAAATAAATTTAAAATATTTGCGATTCACGTTTGAAACAGTCAACTGCTTAAATTATGTGTTAAGTAATACCTATCCAATAACAAATTATTTCAAATAGGGCTGCAGTATATACCAAATTCAGCATGGACGCAAGCTATAATCTTATATATACATATATATATATATATATATATATATATGCGTGTTTAGATCTCATTAGCGACTAATCAGCAATAGTCTAAACATAAACTGGTTTGCAAAATATCGAATCTGTTCCCGTTGCCCACACAGCGTAACGTGCAATGGATTTACGTTATTTCACAGAGAAATACCAGCTTATTTATGCCAAATATCGTGAATAACCGATGTGTGTTTGTCTTGATACACACAATTATATTTACACCAACCTAAATCGCATTTCATATAGTATTTAGGCTTAGATATGTTTACATTTATTTGTATTGCGGCTTTCTCTTTATTTCATCATTTCCGCTCTTCGCCTTAATGTTTTCTTTATTGGTAAACTTGATAATTATATAAATTCCATCCGGAGATCTAATGGCTTTTCACAACTGAGTACGTCTCATTCAGTGAAAACATTTTAATCAGCATAACCAAATTCCAAGTGTTATTATTCAGTCTGATCAGTTGTAATATTATTTTAAAATATATAATATAAAATAAAATATTCTTTATGGCACAACATATTTAAGCATTCATTTTGTTTAATGAAAAATAATTTAATGCAGAATTATTGATTAAAATGATTTATTTGACTCCTAAATTAATTATGTAATCTTAAAAGTGGCAAACGTGTGATTACATGTAAAGTGGTTTATAAAATTGCAATTATTGATTACGCATTTTATGAGAACTGCATTTTGGTTCTTTAAAATCCGTGCACACACAAAAGTATATAATTATCTATAAGCAGAAACAAAATATATATTTATAAATATATATATATGCAATAGATTTTACATATTTGTTGTTGTTATAAAATAAACAATGCAGAAGGTCGCACATAAATTTCATCAGCTAGACCGTTTCGTTATGATTAGGAACATATCAGTAGCTACTAGAAGTGACGAGGAGATATTCGAGCCAAAGGGCATTTGCTTTAAAGTCTTGTAACTCATCTCCTGTACCACCGAAGCCTTACACTGCATGATATGTTCAGCTATATAATAGCACATGCGTTTTTGTCAGTCTATTGTTGATGTATTTTATATTTGGTATAACGACAGACAAAATTTTCCATCAAGCCATAACCGATCAATAATTATCAGACAAACATCATACCATCTGAATAAATAGATGTATTGTTTTACGTCTATACCAGAAATTCAATTATCCGCGATAATTATCAGCGTTGTATATCTGTTTTGATGTGATTTAATACACAATAAATAAGGTATTAGGTACTGCGTACCTAGTAAATGATTAACTCAATAAGGACAAGTAGAATGTGCAAAAGTCAACAGGAACAACCTGAACAATCTCATGTACACATTGATTACGTCTTGCCAGTGGCTATTAATTAGAAGCTGTCACTACGTACAAAATGTCAAGAAATCTGGGATAACTGAAATGCGATATCGCATATACGTGTAGGTATTTAGGTTGCAGTAACGTCAACTTTAAATAAAGTCTCCTGAAATGCGACATTAGAGCTAACTCATTGTAAATAATATAGTGTAAGCGGTACCACCACTTATTCTAAATATAGAATATCTTTACAAAAAAGAATAACAACAAAGGTTGATACCAATCTCATAAGATTGACCTGATTGACAAAGTTATACAATTTTGAGGTTATACAATTATGTTTTGACGAATTGCGAAACTAGTAATAAAAAGTTCAAGTAGGACCAGAAGTATATACCAAAATCAGCACGAACAAAAGTTATAATCTCTGGTACACAGGGTTTTTTATTAGTTTTGCATTACCTTAAACATAACTGGATACATATATTTATAGATAAATAAATTTTCTTCAAGAAAGATTATGTAACCATATCATTTTGCGTTTATGAATGCAACGATTACCAAAAAATATATTTACTGATGTTGCTCGAGGTCAGAGTAAAATATTTTACAGGATTATTAACTAGAATAATTCCTCCTTTTAAATATATGCACATATATATGTATATATGCGATAATATGAAGAATGTTTTTTTACATTTATTTAAACTTTAATACATAATACATTAAAAGATCATACGCCTATAGAAAATAGAATTGCAAACATGAACATTGCAAAAGTTGCTAATTGGTATATTTCTTGCAAAAGATTGCATAAAAAATGTAAATTTAACCAGTAAATGATCACGCGTTATTGAAAATAGAAAACCGTAAATCTAACTTTGTTCTTCTTTGCTAGATCAAATATACATTACCTTACTTCCATAACGTATTACATGAAGTTGTAATGAGTTGCCCTAGCAAAAACGAATTAAGTTCCCCTCGCATGATATCTGATTCCTTATTTGCTGGTTATGACAAGCTAAAAGGTGGAATTAATTAAGCTACGAAATTTCACCAGCAATCGATGTTTAATTTGCATCATTATTTGGCGAAGACTTATACTACTAGATATGTGAATCAAGCGTGCGGACTTAACACATAAACTAATACAAAGTCTATATCCTAAATAAATAAATATTGTGAAAAGCTAAAAATATCATCTACCTTTATAGTTTTACTAAATATGTAGATTTGAGCTTACGATTCGGACATATAGTGTATTAATTTTTTTATTTGTAGTTATGTTCTGCTCTTGCTAATAGCGCGTGTGTGATAATCCGTTACGTTGTAACATGGCATGTGCGCACATAAGAAATCGAAAACTTATATTACATACACCAGTTAACAAACCATTAGCTTGAGGCTAGTTCAAGCCATGCGCTGAAATTCACCGTGCACTTAGAAATGCAGAACTAGAATTTTAATATTCAATAGTTTTTATGTGATTTATTTAGCATTTATTTAAAAAATATGCGAATAGTAAATTATTTTAAAACTACTTACATAAATAACCACATATAACCATACGCGGCAACTGATAAAACAGCAATTATCATCATCAGTATTTTACCAAATTGCTTCCGTATAGCTGTTAGATTTTTATTATCGCTTACCTTGCTGATACTTTTGTTTTACGGTTTTAGCACTTTGGACTGTACAATCCATACTAAAATTTCCAAAATCTAAAAGTTACAATTTTCTACAAAACTTTGGTAATCCGTCCGCAATTGTTTTAAAAAAGTTAAAAATATATCTAAAAAAATTAGCGATAAATTTTGCAAAACAAAGATTTTGCGACAACGATTTTTCCAAACGAACGTCTGTGTTTTAGGTTATAGCAAGTAAAGAAAAACTAACATTTTTCACTGTTAATACGATACACTTCGAGGCATTCCGGTCAGTAAAAGTTTTATATTGCTTAATGAAATTCAGTTTTTGTGTGCACAAACAAGTTATATTTTTAGTAACATATTATATAAGTGATAAAACATCTATTCCATACATTTGGATTTAAAATTTTTTTATTAAAGTAATGACTATAATTTAAAATTCTACTATTGCCATTATACTTTGCTTAAGATGAAATTGCAAAGACATATGCGTAGTTGTACAAATAATAAATAGCTACATATGAATGATAATATTAATATTAATCATAATTTAACTAACATTAATTATATTAATTAAACTAAGTTAATGATTAAGAGCATCAACAATAAAAACGCTCCTTCTGGTACTAATATTGCTATTACTTTTAATATTATCACGACTATTTATAATGCCACTGCAGTTGCTACTAGAACTACTACTACTTATAATAATAATAATACTTCTACTTCTAATACCCATACTATTACCGCTACTACTAATATTACTACTACTGCTACTACTACTACTATTATTACTATTAGTAGTATGAGTAATTCTACTCATGCTACGACTACTGCTAATACTACTATTAAGAAGGAATGATAATAATGGTACCTTTTGGCGCTGTGGACCGACAATATTAACGTTTCCTAAATATTCGGGTGGCGTAATTTAGAATTGTAATTTTTATTTGGTTATAGTTGAGCGATTAATAGCAAACTTCACTTGATTAAAATATTTTACTCATTTTTCCGATGTGAGTTTTACACTTACCTATGTTTATCAACATTTATTGCTTAATCGAAGAAATTTTTTTCCAAATCAGTCACAATATTTAATTTTCCTAAATGATTTTACCTGTTCTTCAGAGAAGCATGCATTCGCCTAAACAAGTGATTGTAAACCTCGAACATGTGCAGGTTACAAAAGGACATTTACTCCTTTATGTTTTACGGAATATTCATTTAACTTTAAGGAGATAGAATGAAATTTATTCCTTTGAAGAAGTGTAAAAGGGTCATAAAACTTGAAATAATAATCGTATTAATTTATCTATCAATATTGTCTTCACAGAAATAGGTTACAGTCAGTTTAGGATGCAAATAAAACAAAAAATAAATACGTGGTGTTTGACTCAAAATTTAAAAATGTGTTAAATTCTACTTGATAGTGCTTTGCTTAAGAACTTACTTTCGCGAACACACTTCCTCAATTTTAATTACCTTTTATTTATCTTGTTTTTAAATTTTATAAAATTCAAACTATTCATTTTAATATGGCATTACTAACACAAAGGGCTACACATTTCTTCGAACAATCTAATTAATCTTATTTAGGATAAAATCTATTTATACTACATTTCTACTTGTATAACGTGATACAAAGCTAACTAACATATTGCTAATGATACTATTTAGGCTCCTATTAATGTTAAGTGTTATAATAATAGAAATAATAACTATAATAAGCCACTTTGTTCTCTACTACCTCTTAAATATGCGTAAGATATTAATACTTAACATAAAATAACATTTAAAGCTATAAATTTAAAGTGGATTGTTACATATTCCATGTTATATTTGAATTATAGATTTAGATATGTCCTTGATTTAATGTAAAAAATCATTTTCGAAATATATGTAGCTTTAATATACATTTCTGTCTTTTAAAATAAAAAACCTCAATTTCGAGATAAAAACCCAATCTTTATTTATTAAGCTTTCACCAAAACATATGGCAAAACTTGGTAAACACATTCACATTTCAATGTTTATATACTAATATATGTTAATCGGAAAATACACTCTGGTCAGGCTTCTTTCTTTTTTAAATGCATTTGTTGTAACAGCAAAATAATTGAATAGATAAAACATCTATCCCGAAAACAAATCAATGTACTTAATTGAAAGATAGTTGCATTGTGTGGCCATCACAGGTTTTTTGGGATAGATTTGGTAACGTTTGCCTCAAATGCCAGTAGGCAGAATACACCGTTCTCGGAAAACTAATGCGTACACAGTCATTTGCAGAACTAGGATATCAGGTGAGCATTAATTACCCATGGCAATGAGCTATGCTCACTCAAAATTGTGATTATTCATCTCAGCTTTGTTTGCGACTAATGCTCTTTTATTCCTATAAATGTTTTTTCAATTATCGGCATTTCATTACGAATGTTTTCCTCACACGACTGCTCAATATAATTATACATTTTAAGATGAGTGGTAAAATTTCGATTGATTTATTTAATTTTTACTTATTGGTCGATTACTATTGTTTTAACAGATTGGCGTGACATGTACATGCGTGTGTATAACTGAGAATAATTGGTTTGAATATAAATAAATACATGCGTATGTTCACCTAAGTGAATTTACAATGTGCCCTGCATGTGCCCTTCGTTTCACTCGATAAATAATCATATTATAGGTTGGTGAGTGTGTTTGTAAATATGAAGTCTGCATATAATTGCAATTATTCACTCACGGAAATGAAATTTAAGGGAATATGCGTTATTTATGCTATACAACGTGTTTGACAACATTTAATATTCTCTCAGTGTAATACGTTAATAATTACTACGTCAATAGCAGGTTACTAGATTTGGGCAATTTCACTACACCACACATTCCAGGCGAGACTGTATTTCGATGCAAGTGATCTAGGATAATAATAATATTTGTCCATGATTTCTTCAACAAAGCTAACCAATTGAGCCAACACCAATTCTTATATATATATATATATATATATATATATATATATATATATATATATATATATATATATATATATATATATATATATATACAACAATAAAGTATATGTAAACAAATTGGACTAATGATTCAGGAAGTTCTGCTTCAGACAAAAGACGCATGAAGATTTTGAAAGTAAACAAAACTCCAGATTAGTATCTAAAAGTGTGAATAAACCCAGATTAGCTTGAGCAAAATAGATTAAACCATGGAGGTTTACATTAATCTACCTTTACATTGTGATCTTTAAACAATACCAAATTACATATCATATATACATTACAAGTATAGCAGTATCAACCTTAATGGAAACTACGTCATTTGTTTGAAAATTCAAATACTTTCGATTTAAATGAACAAAGAAGCAGTTCTTATTTTGAGGAAAAGTGTCCTATTTTGCGATTGGTGTTAACTCTTAGACCATGGCGGTAAACCTAGGTGTGTATTCAGACATATACAACAATGACTGATTGATTCTCATTTCGACTACATATACCAGATGGCTTATTCCATAACGCAAATAATCAGGAGTAAAACAGCAAATAGACGGAAAGCCGATGTAAAATCTGGTTACCAACTTATTTATATCCAGTAGCATGTAAATCCAATTGCGTATACTTGTTTTGTCATTGTCCTGTGTCTATATAATTTTAAACGAAGACAAATGTAGGCATATGCTTTCACAGAATTTAACCTCTCTAGAGAAATCCAAGTACTAAGTAGCCGTGTATAATAGGCTCAATAGGTAATTTTTTTACATAAATGAGTTCTAATTTAGCAATTTATCCCCGTAACAAATGGGTTCAAAGAGAACGTTAGAGTTCCCAAAGTTAACTGAAAGTAATTTACAATTGACCATGTGTTTCGTTCTTTGCGGCAACATTTAGGTAGGAGAGTGTAATACGCAATTTACTTACTAGATGTTTGGCTAATAAATGTGGGAGTGATGAACGAAACAATCTTCAGTACGACTGTTTATTTAAGCAGTCATTGAGTGGGCTGCATAGAAAGATATCATAAATGCGATTTCAAAGCCAAGAGACATATATATATATATATATATATATATATATATATATATATATATATATATATATATATATATATATATATAGTCTCTTAGCTTTGAAATCGCAATTGTCTGAATTGTTCGCTGCTACGTGTAAGAGTGTTATTTTTCCTAGTGTAGTCTTTCGTTTCACCTTTTTGCGCAAATTTTTGTTCTTCCCTTAGTAAGAGCTCAAGTACGGATTCCAGTGTTAAACGCTCAAATTGTTTGGAAATTTCTACCATCGCATGTGCATCTGTTTTATCCTCAAGCAATCAATACAATAATGACCAGATCTCAAACATCACTTTGCAATACAGTGAGAAGGACCTTTACACGCAAACAGGCACACACACAGACACAAACGCATACACACTTACCAATCAGCCAAAACAATAAATAGAAAACCGAGTCATATTTGTTGCCACCCACATATTCAAAGAAAAAACATAATATATATAAATAAAAGATTTAGAGTGCAGTTTAGTATTATCGAAATAAATGGCCATTATCCACTTTGTTATTAATGTGTTTTTTCTTCCTAATTAGAAATATACTGTGTAATATTCGAAGGCTATTGACATTTAGAGATATATATATTTATATACATATATATATATATATATATATATATAACATGTAATGAGTACTAGCACAATAGTCTTTAATATTTCAAGATGGATCAGACTTTGTACACAATCGTTTTCAAAATATTGTCCGCATATTAGATATAAACCAATGATTTTCAACATTCCGAGCCAGTGTGGTGTAAAAACAGGGGTTTTCGAGGAAGCTTAGATTCACAAAATTTGATAATAACAACCAAACTGTAGCGCTTATTTATCCAGCATTTCCATATACACTGCCGTTGCTGGACACCAGTTACACATGACTTGGTTTTAATTAGACAATTAAATAAAATGTAAATTAGTCATATTTTCGTTGCTGCGTTGAAATCATATATAAAGAAATGTGTATTACTCGTTGTATACCTAGAAAAATATAATTCTCTTGAGTCCGGAATGAATTACCAAAGTCAGAATGAAAGAAAGTTATAATCTTAAGTACACATTCGCATCTTGCTTACTAGTTACTCATCCGTAATTGCCGGATGTAGGCTCTTTACACGTTACACATCCCATAAAAATTTGGGACAATTTAACGGTATGAATGGAACAATTTTACTACTAGATACTGAGTAACTTATACACAATTCCATAGATTTTATCGTTCTTCTCGAAAAAAATATATAACTTGTATATATTTCGTTGGTTGTTCTCATGACTAAAACAAAATGTTCGTGACTGCATTGAAATTTCCAGTCACGTACAATGTATGCAATACTACTAGAGGTGAGAGCCGCATATCTAATTTTGCTTTCAATATATATGCAATGCCGTTTGATCCTCGCTAGTCAGTTTGCCGTCGTACTCAGATGATGATCATGGAAGGTCGAAACGCGTCAGTGCGTTGCGACTGGCGGTAGTTTTGTTGTTGTTCGACGACTGGTTAAATACAATGGGATTCGTGTTTACTTCAAGCTCGCAAACTTGATTTAAAGAATTGTTACCACCACCCGCGCAATCAATTATTGTTTAATTGTATTGCCTATATATGTATATGTGTGGCGAAAGCTGCAAACAGTTAATGTTCGTGACTGCATAGAAATTGTGCAGCCGAAATTTCCAGTCACGTACAATGTATGCAAGACTACTAGAGGTGAGAGCCGCATATCTAATTTTGCTTTCCATATATATGCAATGCGGTTTGATCCTCGCTAGTCAGTTTGCCGTCGTACTCTGATGATGATCATGGTAGGTCGAAACGCGTCAGTGTGTTAACTTCAAGCTCGCAAACTTGATTTAAAGAATTGCTACCACCACCCGCGCAATCAATTATTGTTTAATTTTATTGTCATATATATATATATATATATATATATATATATATATATATATATATATATATTTGCAGGTTTACACATTCGTCTAGGAGATTGTGCCGTCCTATTATCCCACATTCTTCTGACCAAATATATAGTGGTTGAAGGGCGTAATACCGGCTCCTACTGATGAGTCGCCAGTAAGCACGAAACGAATGTGCATGAGATTATACCTTCTGTTCATGCTGCCTTTGTTTTATCCTTCTGGTCACAACTGAACTAATTTGTTACTATGTTTCCAATCACCTAATCAAAACGCAGATCAAGTAATTTTAAAGAATACAACTTCGTAAAAATATTTTACTTTTAGACATGAACAAAAAATGGGGTTCGGTTCAATTATATATAAAAGATGCTGAGGGTAAAAATTATACTCTTTGTCTGAATTAATGCCGAATATTTTATTATTATATGCTTTATAATGTAATTTCATAATATTTCATGTATCTAAATGTAAATCTTTGCGATTTTGGTCGATTTGCTAAGATGGCATGTACAATATCGATTTAAATATTATACGTGTTTTTAATATTTCTGTCTACATTTATACCTATCGAAACTTAATTCAGTCAGAATCTTTGAGGGCGAAAATTTCTACACATGCTAATTCTCAATTCCCTGGGCAAGTAGATGTCAAACCTAGCGGTCGCAATCATTTTGATGTACTGTCGTTCATTAGCACAATCAGCGAACCACCCGGTCTTCCGTACGATATTGTCAAACTGACATCCTGCGACCGAAGAAGCCCAATGTTGGGATCTTTGCTTCCAAGATTTTGTGAACATTATTCTGGACATGCAAGAAGTTCTGGTCAATTATCCACATGCGACTATTTAACGTGTACTTTATTAGCTGACCCACACGTTAAATCTCGAGTTTTAGAAAGCCCAAAATCACCAGCAAAATGTCTCATACCTACGTCTGATAGCACTATTACTACTACCTTTCAACTATTCAAAGATAATGAAAATGAATCCGACAAAACGCTGACTACCTTTGTGGCATGGAATGTCTGCGAATCATCGCCCTTATTAGCGGTAAAACCAAATTATAAAGAACAATGGTCAATCTTTGAATCTGAACGTTCGCGAGCACTTTCTGATCAACGTCAAAATTTGGCGCAAATGCCCGGAGAATCGTCTAAACATTCTGTTTTCCGTCCCAATATATCTGAAAATCTACGTATTTCCCAAACTTCCAGTGCACAAATGTGTTCATCAGAAATAAGTCATGATGCGAAACTCTCGACAACCCTTTGTAATGAAGCGCAAATGCTAATTTCAGCAACCCAAATAATTCCCGCCCTACAATCTACACATATGCACGAAAGTCATCCAAGTGATGGTAGCTCCATAAAGAAAAGCTCTTCGTTAGCCAGCGAAATGATGTCACTTTTGTTTCCATTAACGTGCGTAACAACAAGCGTTCTGACCATCAGCAGGCCCACCAATATTGGCAGTAGTCCGACATTAAACACGCCTGGCACGTCCCTATCCACGGCTGCAATGGCTTCTAGTAAACAGGAGGTTCGCAAATGTCGAAAGGTGTACGGCATAGACAGAAAAGATTTGTGGTGTAACCAATGCAAATGGAAGAAGGCATGTAGACGCTTCCCAAACCCACAAAATCAGCTTCAAACGCAAAATATGCAGACAGCAATGCTTTTTGCTCACCACACTAAACCACATCACATGCATCTCGGCCATGCTGGTTCACCTGCTTGCCATTCACAACATCAGTTTCATCAGCACGAAATTTATGCAGAATCTTCTATTCCAGCACAAGCAGTACACAGCTCTGCAATAAATGAAGCAGAAACCGGTGGATCATCTTCTTCATTACAATTGGGCTCTAAATCTCCGATTATGGCGTCACCAATGCCTACATTGGTAAGCTTGTGTCAATACTTTTTATGTGAATTCCATATTTTATTCCTAATTTATTAGATAGATTTTAAGAATAATTTGGTCTCCAGACTTACAATGGTAGGACAGCCTGTAAACATTTGAATTCTTCTACTGGAATACAAAACTTGAAAAATTTCGTCCGGTTCCATCTCTTAGTTTATAGCTTTTTCGTATCTAGAAAACCACAAATTGGAAAGAGGAATAATTTGTATCAGTATCCAATACCTAAGTCAAATATGATTAATACAGAACTGATTAGTTTAAGAAAACACCTAAGAAACTTCTATTACGTAATTCCGTTATAACGTCGTAATTATATTGACTATGTTGCTTTTATTTATAACGTTCCTGTCAAAAATATATATTTAAAAAAATGTTAACTGTACATTTTAAATCTTCAGCAGAGCAGTTTTCGAGTATCCGATTTGTAGTATTTCGAACAATTACTAAAGTTAAACGCACTACCATAAAGCACTACATAATGCCAACAGAGCGCATTCTAATCGTACAAACTGCGGTTTATGTAAAAAAATATGGTTTTTAAATAATGCTGACGTAATTAAGCATACCATTTCATTTTCCTTTGTGCACTAGAGAGATTTATTCTTTACTTTCTTATTCTTTCCACAGAGATTGATGCCTCAGCTTGGTGTATTTATGCGTCATGTCAGTAAATCCATGTAGTACATTGTTTTTTGTGGGTTGTACAAAAACACTTCCTCGTCCTATCCCAGGGCGAATTAATCTCGTCTAATGCTGACTTCTAGCCATTGCCATACCTGATTAAAGAAACAAAATGTAAAATTATCGACATAAAAATCCACCGAATCGCTAAGATACACTATATTTCAAACCAAAAATAATCTCGAACGTTCGAAATTTGACTTTATTTAACACAATTTACTGGTGTCTATTGATTGACCTAGCTGATGCATTAAAACCAGATAGTTTTTATTTAAAACATACATTAGAGAATCAAACAGCTAATGTTCGTGACAACAGAGTAATTGTGCAGCCGACATTTCCAGTCATGTACAGTGTATGCAAAACTACTAGAGGTTAGAGCCGCATATCTAATTTTGCTTTCCATATATATGCAATGCGCGTTGATCCTCGCTAGTCAGTTTGCCGTCGTACTCTGCTGATGATCATAGAAGGTCGAAACGCGTCAGTGCGTTGCAACGGACGGTAGTTTTTTTTTATTTTGTTCTTCGACTGGTTAAATACAATGGAATTGGTGTTTACTTTAAGCGCGCAAACTTGATTTGAAGAATTAGAGAATCCTTGTTTTCAAGATAATAATTGTGCATGATTATGGTTGATCCTGTGCATACGCTGCCAATGTGGATTAAACCGTTAGCAGAATACATGTTTTATTCACTGCATCACAAGGTCCCTGAAATAAAGTTTAGTAATCGTATCGACTACCAAAGCAAGTTTTAATCGGTGGGAGCTCTGAATACACTGATTTTGCTAATTTTATTGAACTTGTCTATCCAGAATCTGTTAAACAACATGTGGACAGAGAAGGGAATTCTTTGTTTCAACATCAATCGTATAAGTCATATATATCTAGAAATATATATATTTATGATGTCCATTTCTTTTTAATTTAACAGTATTCTTATAATTAGGAAAACACATATAACAAAGTGGGATAAAGCGCCATTTTATTTCGTGAATACTAATCATCTCTTATATATAATAATCATACATATTTATACATTTTGGTTTTTCAATTGATGGCGCTAGTGGTAACAAAATCTGACTCTAGTTTTTACTCGCTGTTTCTTGTTTTGGCTAGTTGGTGAATGTGTATGCGTTTGTGTTTGTGTGTATGTGCGTTTGAATGTAAAGGTCATTCTCGCGGTATAGCAGTTGTCTGAGATCTGGTCATTATTGTTTTGATAGCTTTAGAGCAACCAGCTTGTGCGCATTGTTCACTGTTACATATAAAAGTGCTATTTTCCCAATCATAGTTGATCGTTTCACCTCGTTATGCAAAGTTGTCGCTTTCACGTGGTAACAACGCCAGTGTGGATTGCAGTGTTAAACGCCTACATTGTTTGGAGACTTCGTCATCTTATGCGCCTCTGTTATTTCCACTTCAGTTTGTTGCCAATCCGATTTTATGTTTTGTTGATTCTTGTCGAGGGCCTGTTTGTTTTTGGCTGGATACTAGTAGATTGTGGTTGAATTTTTGTTATTTTTGGCCAGTCGATAAGAATATCATGTTGATGAAACTTTGAATATTAAGGGTCAGGTGCTTGTTGTTTTATGTAAGTATTTCATAGAAAAATAATAATTTTTCTGATTTTGCTTATGTAAAATTGTGAAATTGGTCGAATTGATTAGGGTGCCCGTTACAATATATGATCGGAAATAGCTGATTTTCCTGACGGCAAGCCTTTGTAAATCAATTTCTGTGGCAATGTTGTTGGATTCTAAGCGACAATTTTCTTCTTCGAAACCAATATATGTGCTACTGCACATATATCGCAGATGTATACAGTGTATCACCTGGAAAAAACGAGCCTAAAAGTTATAATTGACCAGTGCGCACTCTTACAAAGATATGTAGATCATATCTTGTTGTTCATCTCAGAAGCAGCAGACCCTTTCCAAAATCCTCAAACAAGCAAGTGGAGTCGATCCAGACATCAAATTCACTCGTAGAGAAAGACGCATTTTCAGTTTTCCTTCGACATCAAACTCACTCGAGAAGCAAACGGAGATTTGACACTGGCCATACATAGAAAATCCACTTTCTCCGGACACATTCACTACAACAGTAATATGCCAAAATCCCACAACAGAAACTTAGTAAACAACCTACAAACAGAATCAGGAAGATCTGCTCTGAACACAAGATTGAGGAAAAACTGGGTTACCTCAGGAAAATTTTCCTAATGTACAACTACCTAGAGCGTTTCATTGATGTCAACAAAATAACCACGGCAGATTCGTACTAGAGGATACTAAGCAGGTTTTCCTAAACTTACCACGGAGACGACGTACCAGCCTCAATAATTACAATGGCGGCTGAATAGAATAACAAAGGACAACTTTCCCAGTGTTAAAGTTAATATGATATTTAGTACACAGAGAACTGGCGAGGTTGGATGTCAAAGATCAATTGCCAATTCTCTCCAAATCATTCATAGTCTACAAATTCTCATGTATGTGCGGTAGCAAATATATATCGGACGTACGAAGAAGCAATTGATAAACAGAATCTGTGCAACATTTGCCACAGTAGAAATTGATTAACAAAGGCTTGCCACCGTCAGGATATCAGCTATTTCCGATCATATTGGCAACGGGGCACCCTGTCAATTCGACCAATTTACAATTTAAGACATAGCAAAATCAGATAAATTATTATTTAGAGCCCATTTAGCTCCTTGCGACATAAAAAACAACAAGCACCTGAACTTAATATTCAAAAACTTCATCAACATGATATTCTTATCGACTGGCCAAGAATAACAAAATTCAACAACAATCTACTAGTATCCAACCAAGAACAAACAGGCCCTCGATTAGAATAAACAAACGTACAATCGGATTGGCAACAAACTGAAGTGGAAATAACAGAGGCGCATACGATGACAGAAGTCTCCAAACAATGTGAGCGTTTAACACTGCAATCAACACTGGCGTTGTTACCACGTGAAAACTTTGCGCAGCGAGATGAAACGTTCAACTATACTGGGAAAAATAGCACTTGTATATGTAACAGTGAACAATGCGCAAAAATGGTTAATTCTCAAGCTACCAAAACAATAATGACCAGATCTCAGACATCACTTCGCAATACTGCGAGAATAACCTTTACATGCAAACACGCATACACACAAACAAAAAAGCATACACACTCACCAACTAACAGAAACAAGAAACAGCAGTAAAAACGAGTCAGATTTGTTACCACTAGCATAATCAATTGAAAACCCAAAATGTATATATATATATATGATTGTATAAGAGATGATTAGTATTCACGAAATAAATGGCCTTTATCCACTTTGTTATTTGTGTTTTCCTAATTATAAATATATATATATATATATATATATATATATATATATATATATATATATATACATGGTTTAATGATTTTATGATTTCCAGTAAAATATAAAAGCCGAATTCAACTGAGGCTAGAGTTTGTGGTCCTTGCTCCAGTGTGCGGTATTCACACTATTTAATAATATCAATATTACGTAGAAATTAACCTGGCAAAATATAAAAGTATTCATTTTAATAACGGTGTTGAAGCGAATCGTGATGTACCTTATTTTAAGTTAAATCACCTACCGCTTCACCTACGCATAAATATGGGCGATCTCATCGTCCACCGGTGTGAAATATATGAACCAGTTTCACATTCGGTTCGTGGCATACTACCGACTCTCATATGTATAATATATAAAGTCAAAACATTTATTCATACTGATGTTGTTATATCATTATTGTCATGCAGTAACTAACCAGTATCTTGATGCACCACACAAAACTAGTGAAATTTACCGCTGACAGTTATTTTTACTCTTCAAAAAATAGCCTTGATTGTACATTTTATAGTTCTGCTTTTGCAAGCGAAACAAAGCTACAATAATCCTTTGACAATCGTCTAGTTGAGCGTAATATATTTGCCAGAAAAATAAGCTTTTTGTTTTATGTACTTTTAAAGTCATAAACGATTTGGTAAAATCTAATTGATCATAAACGACATCACAACGATAAAATCACGTGAAAAGAGCAAAGTTATGCTAGTGAGTTTTATTTGATATTCCTATGACAGCACAAATATGAACAAACTAATTTTACATGAGTTTGTTCATAACTGGGCAAAAGTATGTACAATCCACATAATTATGCCGAGAATCATCTTTTCTGCCATATTATTGTGAATTAATACTGCGTCAATCGAATTATCATAACAAAGATGACAATTACCTAGCGTGACCTCTAGGTTGGCACCTCTACGGATACCACATAAAAATGCACGCCAATTCCTTAAAAGCAAAAACTGTCCTGTTCTTCACCAATATTGTTTTCTGTTGCTCTTATCATTATTTAATATATATAAATTAGCGGAGGGATCATTCAATTTGGGCATCATGTCAAAATGTCATTCAGTTTCATTGCCATATAAACATCATATTTTTACCGTTTATACGTAGTAATATCATGAAACCGTTAATATTAACTATCATAAAAATATTGGTTATTATGTTGAACAAAGTAATGCCTTTTTGTATACTTTTGTAAACTTCGTTTTACATCGTTATTTTATGAGACAAGTTACTTGCCATTAGTCTTGCCAAAAATTAATTTATATTCATTATATGCAGTTTACACTAATATGTATATATATATATATATGTATATATATATATATATATATATATATATATATATATATATATATATCTTTTGAAATGCGAGCTTTAATAAAATTCATTGTACCTCTTTTATAAAAAGTAAAAACAAAAAGAAATTTTATCAGATATAAGAAAATTTTCGCATGGTCTTCAAATATCTACTCATGAACATATTTTTTTTGTTTTTTTTTATTTATTTTTATTTTTTTATATATAAATTGGAAAGCAAAACAAGATAGAAATACGTGAACAAAGCGAGTGTGAAAATAGAAACCAATCAAATTGCGTGCGTCACATCCAGTTCAAACTCAATGCTTGTACGTGCTTCTTCTGCTTACATAAACTGGCTGCAATTTGTTTATCCATAAGGCTTCGTATGTATATTCCCTTTTGTTTCTGCATTTAGTAATTACTTTGAATGCTACGTCTGGAGAACATACGTGCGTTGTTTCGATGATGTGTTGCGCAATAGCAGACGTGTATTCACCATTTGATTTAAAACAGGCGTTCAAAGGTACGTTCTCTCATCTTTCGAGTAATTAGCCGTCTGGTCGATCGGCCCACAAAAAGTTGATCGACAACTTGCGCATGTATATTGGTAAATAATATTTGATATCGACATTAACGGCTGTTTCTTGATTGTTGGTAAAGGCAAATGTGTTACCCTAAATAACACTCGTAGTTTGGCTGCATTAAATGTGCGTGTCAATGCTGCTTCAACTTTCTTTGTGCCATTCGGGAAACTGCATCCCCCTTTAAATGGGATGTTTAGGTGGACGGTTTTCTTTTCTGGCCTATAGTACGTCTGTTTCAGGTTAACTCCTTTTAATAATTGATTCAATTAATTGTCTGGGATAGCCATTAGACATTAAATCGTTAATTGCCTTATTATATTCATTTTCTTTAGAATCTTGACTAACCAACCTGTCAATTCTTGAGAAGCAACCACGAACTGTTGATAATTTATATTGAAATGGCACAAAACTGCTGTAGATATTTGAGAAGACCATGAAAGAAAATTTTTCTATATCTGATAAAATTTCTTTGTTTTTGGCACATAAAAAGGGGCAATAATGAATATATATATATATATATATATATATATATATATATATATATATATATATAATGAGATTCGTAATTTATATCACGATCGAAAACTTGATCTAAAATAATTTTTATTACCACCCACACATCAAATGATCGTTTACATTTGATCTTTCATATGCGCAAGCAATTTTGCTCGACAACAGGTGATGTAAGTTATTCAGTTTAAAATTCAGTTTAGCAGCAGAAATTGTGCTGTGCCCAAGGAAAAATATTTTGTCTGATTATGAATGACATTTAACTGACTGAATGCGAAACCACTCAGCACATTTTCCAAATGGGATCTACTTATATTTAGCAACTGTTCCGCGCATGATTGAAATTATTCAATTTAAAAAAATGTTAGCACTTTATTTAAATTATGTCTGCTTCCACGACTTTGATTGAATTTAATGAATATTTTTTGCAACGAGCCGCACATTTTCCTATTTCAGATTTAATCAGTCATTTACAAGACAATCTTTCATTTTTCCTATTACTCCATAACGGTGACAAATTTAAAACCTATTATCTAAAAGACATTTAGATACTGTTTGTTGCGGAGAATTAATATGTATGCAATTATGTAATAGGTTTTAGGCACCTAGTGTCAAATTAGTTCAATTATAACCAGAAGGATAAACCAAAGGCAGCATGAACGGAAAGTATAACATCGTGCACAATCGTTTCGTGCTTGTTTTCAACTCATCAGTAGCAGCCGGTATTACGCCCTTTGCACACTATATATTTGGGTGAGGATTGCGAGATAATAGGACTGTACAATCTCCTAGACGAATGCGTAAACCTGCAGAAGTAAAGCTAACATCATATTAGGTCTAGACAATGCGACTTCGATGCAAACTCACTCTATATAATAAATTTATCGAGACTGTAAAACGCTACCAACATTATAATACCAAAAATGTACATGGTACTAACAGTGGTTACAAGTCGGTAATGTGAAAATAACACGATGGATTTCAATGCATGTTACAGTTCACCAAAGTTGAGAATTATAACTATTTACGCACACCTGTTACTCCAGAAAAGCCATACTATGGTTTTCAAATCAATATCATTTATTCATATTTGCGTAATCATACCCCATTCAATTAAATATATAATAGTTAGATACTGTGCGCAACACCTAATACATAATTGCTTATATATATATATATATATATATATATATATATATATATATATATATATATATATATATATATATATATATTAGCTCTCCGCAACAAACAGAATCTAAGTGTTATATATTTAATTGAATAAAGTCATGATTACTGCGAAGTTTAATAACTGATATCGATCAACCCAGAGTGTATGGATTTACTGGAGTAACAGATGTTCAGAAATAGTTTTTATTCGCAATTTTGGTGAACTATAGCATACATTGAAATCCATCGTGTTGGTACCATGTACCGACTTGGCAAACATAGTGTTAGTACCATGTACCTTTTCGGTACTATAATGTTGGTATCGGGTACTGACACAATAACCATAGTGTTAGTATCCTTTACAGACTCGGTATATATATTATATAGAGTGAGTTAGCGTGGAAGTCGCATTTTCGAGACTATATTATGTTAGCTTCACTACTGCAGGTTTACACATTCGTCTAGGAGATTGTACCGTCCTATTATCCCACATTCCTCACCCAAATATATAGTGGATAAAGGGCGTAATACCGGCTCCTACTGATGAGTCGCTAGTAAGCACGAAACGAATGTGCACGAGATTATACTTTCCGTTCATGCTGTCTTTGGTTTATCCTTCTGGTCACAGCTGAACTAATTTGTTACTAGGTTCGCAACACCTAATACAAATTTCCATCTAAAAGACAGGTTTCATCACATTTTGAAATCTTTTATCATCATTAGTTTACTAAGCTTGACAGTATAAAGAATTAAAGTTAATATAAATAACAAAGTTGTCAAACTTTGCCATTAATTTGAAAAAGGTAAAGTCCCGATTTGAATAAGTTATCAGAATTTCTTTTATTTACCTAATCAGCAATATTTCAACATCGTGTGATGTACTTGACATAGATGTAAATAGAGTCAGATATAATTGAAATTCTATAAATCAACACAATTTATGAGTCGTGTTGTGTTGCATTTAGACTACATTGTTTTGAATCAAATGGGTGTTTGTCCGATTTTGACGCATGACCTTTTTTGGAGTTTTTAGAGGTCTGTAAACGGATTTCGCTATATATCTTATACTATTTTTTCGGAAGGAAACATGACAGAAATATGTAAATATAGGGAGAGTGTGAAAAGCGGAACCAATCAATTGCGTGCGTCACATCTAGTTCAAGCTCAACGCCTGAATATATATATATATATATATATATATATATATATATAAATTTCTTGAGGCTTGTTTTTTCCTTTTCTGTGAATATGAGGATCACTTTTGAAATACGAAATCACAACTTTAGTGCATATGCATGAAATCATTCAATGAAAAATGCCAAAACAATATACCTTGTTGAATTTTTATTAAGTATTAAGTTTTCCTTTAATATTCTTCTACTTGTAGATATTTCATGACTTTCTCAACATATGCAAAATAGCACATTTTCAAGTCAACTGTAACAGATATTCTATGTTGTGTCTAGTTAAGTACAATGGGATTGGTGTTTAACTTGGTATTCCGAACTTGTTAAACTGAAAAAGTATCCATATCCGCACAATCACTGATTGTTTAATTGTAAACCAGAATACAGTTTTCTTCTATATTGAAGCCTGTTGACATTCTAAAACAAGTGACAGGTCTTGATTATGCAAATGCGAGGGTATTGTATTTATTCGTGAACAGAAAGTTTCATTTTAGCTACATCATTATCATTATTAAATTTTTTTATGAAAAAGAGGACCAAATCAAATTAGTGAATAAATTTTTCGCATGAATAAATTTAATGGAAAAGAAATATTTTCTTCAGAAGTGCGAAATTTGAGTAATTAATGAAATCCACGTCAAAAGATTTAACAATTTTATCATTGTCGAAAATATTTGCTTTTTTGGCGCAATGAATGTGATGGCTAAATAACGGAAAAGTTATTTACGTGGCTGCATGGAGTTCATTATTTCACACAACCTTTTCCCTTTTTCCAGGTATGCTTTGACTAAAATTCATTTTTACTTTTTCCGAATAATCAGCGCATTCTAACTCGCTGGCGCTCGTATTAACTATTGCATTTGCACAAATAAACTATAAATGATTGTTTGAATACACGAAGTTCTTGTTTTGCATTTGTTATAAGTGAACAATTTGTCCTTAAAGTAACTTTTCATTTGTATTAGTTAGCCAACTAGTTTTTGTTTCTTAATTTTGCGAGTAAATATTTCGCATTACGTGTCTCTAATCAATTAAATCTGTGCACATATAGCCCTTTACTTGAATCAAAATGCATTGATTATAATGTTCTATTTATATATTATGTACTTTATTTAAATTTTAGGGAAACAAATTTGCATATTAATTTGTTTTCAGAACTTTAAGTACATATAACAAAATTTTTTCCAAAATATTCCCTTTATTCTGTCTGATAATTTTACAAAATTGATGCAATATCCAGTCCCGATCTGCTTAAGACTTACTTTTTCCTTTAAAATATCATTTTCCCGTTTTAATATAATAGTTGCTACGCGCCCAGATATTCAAATCAGGTTAGTCCACGTTTTCGAAATCTGTATAACTAAATCGGCATTGGCCATGAGGCGGCAGACCAATTCCCTGCAATCAAACCTTCCATAATTGCATATTTATAGGAATGCAAAGGATGCACATTGCAGAATGTAAGCAAGGTTAAGACAGTTGGTATTACAAAAAACATCGTAAAAATTGAACGTATTGCTCACAAAGAAAGCGCTCAAATCGAGACGTGTGCGGGCAGATGTTTTGCTAAGCACCAAACTAACTGGCGCTTCATACTGCGAATTTGTATGTTTCAACAGGTTCACTCGCAGTGAACTATACAAACGAAATCAGCGCATGAATGAATTGTAAACCGGTGACTGATGCTTGTGCTGCATGCAACTGTATTGTTGAAGGTTTATTGCTGTACAATGTTTACGTACAATCCAGACAAAGCCGTTTTGCTTTTCTAGATTTCCTGGTGAATCAGATATTTAATCTAAAACGAGACATGGTGAGATAATTGGCTCTTTAAAATGTGAAACAACTTTTGTATCGAAACATAACATATTATAAAACAGATCTAGAAAAACAGTTAAGAAAGCCGTAGTTTACGCCGGAACTCAACTCGATTGCCAAATCTTGGAAATCATACGGCACATTGTGTAGACCAAATTGGGAAAATTTTAGATTATATGTATACATTACACAATAGCGAACGGGAATCGTAAAATGCACATTGAGACTCACGCATACAAAAAACAGAACACCCAAATTCGCCAGTTTATATTCAATTTATGTAAAATATTTTGTTTTCTTGAGATGAAAGCTTCTACTTTACATAAATTACTGTTTTTTTTTATTACCTCATACCAAAACTGGAAACTGTCTGGTTTGGAGTGTGATTTAAAAAAACTTGTTATATAAAAATCTAAATAAATAAAATTTAAATAATACTTATTATCTTTAAACCGCAAAATGGAAGAGACATTAATTTTGAAACATTGTGCCAACAAGTGGAATAGTACAAGGAAGCTGTCCAAATTTGCTAAAGAAATCTTAATTAAAGCTGAAATCTTAGGTTTTGCAGTACGACACACTTCAAGGTCAAACAAGCACGCTTTTTCCTAAGTTAACCAATAATTGCTCTGTTATTCTATTTTCATATAAATTTCCAATTTTCTTGTATTTTACACAAAAATATATGTAATTTGATTTGAGAAATGAATCGTGTATTGAAGCATAATTTTTTTAAAACCATGTACATATTTCCCAATTTAAAATAGCTATTTTATTTCAAAACTCAACTCGACTAGAATGTCTAATACTAAGCAAAATAAAATTTTTAAATGCAAGGGTAATTAAGCTGCATTATTTTCACACGTTGTGCATTAACAAACGGGAAACACACGTTGTGTCCCATACACATATGCATAAGAAATTCACCGATTAATGTAAGACACATGGACAAACTTACTTTATTTATTTAGCTACGGATTACGGATGTAACGATGCGTGACGGCGTTTTACTTGCATTGATAAATACCTTGAAATTCGCCTGGTTTACTGTTTGGAATTTCTAGGCTGTGTTTACAGTTGTCGTCAGCAATATGCAGTTTACGTTGCTTCTGAAGTCACTTCTTTAATAATTGGCCAGTAATTGTCTTTATAACTGGGTTTTGTAAATCTGCTTTATAAGAAAATTATGCTTCAATATTGCGCTTTTTTCTCAATTAAAATCACAAAATAATAAATATGTCTGCACTTAAAATTGACGGGGTAATCCGTGTTTAAACGCATACTTGCCTTCCAATGAAATAAGAGATTCTAAAATGTACCGGTTTAGACGAAGGATATTTCTTTAACATGTACCGTATTTAAACCAGTGTCCGTCGCAGATGTGCATTAGCTGACTGCGCTTCCTACTTTTGGTTTCTGTACGCGGGTGTTGAATGTG
>JAQBSW010000956.1:135000-145000 GCA_029291075.1 Eudiplozoon nipponicum
CATATAAAACGTCATTTTTCAATTCATGCCTGGGAATATTTTTGAAAATATTTGCAAAAATGTATGTTATCACATACAGTAAAGTAATTTTCTATATGACACATCGTTTGCATGTTTAGCGTCACATTCAACTAAGAATTACTGAGATTAATAAGAGATACTAAATTCAATTGCAAACGCAAGCAGAAATGTAGTTGGAAAAAGAAGAATTACGCTGTATTACTTTTCTTCTTATTGATACTCACCAAAAATGATGCGTTTATTGATTTAAGTTGCAAGGAATTGATTAACCTATTTTCATATTTAGATTGGTTTACCAAGTCAAATCTTAGCTCATGCAAAATAGAGGATCTTGTATTTTGGCTACCAATCAGAAAGAGACGAGTTGGAAAAAGAAGAATTACGCTGTATTACTTTTCTTCTTATTGATACTCACCAAAAATGATGCGTTTATTGATTTAAGTTGCAAGGAATTGATTAACCTATTTTCATATTTAGATTGGTTTACCAAGTCAAATCTTAGCTCATGCAAAATAGAGGATCTTGTATTTTGGCTACCAATCAGAAAGAGACGAGTTGGAAAAAGAAGAATTACGCTGTATTACTTTTCTTCTTATTGATACTCACCAAAAATGATGCGTTTATTGATTTAAGTTGCAAGGAATTGATTAACCTATTTTCATATTTAGATTGGTTTACCAAGTCAAATCTTAGCTCATGCAAAATAGAGATCTTGTATTTTCACCAATCGAAAGAGACGAGTTGGAAAAAGAAGAATTACGCTGTATTACTTTTCTTCTTATTGATACTCACCAAAAATGATGCGTTTATTGATTTAAGTTGCAAGGAATTGATTAACCTATTTTCATATTTAGATTGGTTTACCAAGTCAAATCTTAGCTCATGCAAAATAGAGGATCTTGTTTTTTGGCTACCAATCAGAAAGAGACGAGTAAATACTCCGTGCTTTGTTACGTATGCGGAAAGTTCACTGCATTTTCCATATATTATTGCTAACAAAAAATAATTGTTTGCGCGATTGGTGGTAGCAATTAAAAAAGCATCACATTTGTGAACTTGAAGAAAACACTAGTCCCATTGTATTTATCCAGTCGTCTAACAACATAGCAAAACTACCGCCAGTCGCACGCACTGCCGCGTTTCGACCTTCTACGATCATCATCAGTACGACGGCTAGCTGAATAGCAAGGATTAAACCGCATTGCATATACATCGAAAGCAGAATTCGACATGCGGCTCTCACCTCTAGTAGTCTCGCATACATTTTACTTGACTGCAAAATTTTTTGCAGGTACGAACATTAACTGATTGCAATTTTCGCCACAAAAAAACATAACAAAACTACCGCCTTGGTACCTACTGAACACAATTTGGAAATCACGAAACTCATGTGTTAATAAGATCTGAAATTTTGATTATCTGGTAATGATATAACTTTCAGGTACAAACTAAATTAATATTTTATTGAGTATGTCAAACGTTAGAAATAAACGGCATATTTTTAACCGGAATTTCAATGTTCAACTAGTTTAGGTGCCACATGATCTGATGATGATAGGGAGGCCATCAATAACTTTGATTCAAATGGATTGAAACAAAAGACATAAAATAACATAGAGAAATAGACCTGGTTAAACTAAACGTTGCAGAACGGAGAGCAATTTAAAATTAGCGGAAATAAGTGAAACTAACAATCCTCTTAAACAGTACTTTGACTATATGTAAATTCTTTCTTTATTTAGCTTGAAAATATTATTTATAATATAAAAATTGCCTTTATGCGCAAATTTGTTTGCTTGTATGATCCTTTCACTTTCTTGCATCCATGTCTGTGTCAGATTCGTTTTAGTCGTTTTAAGTTCATTTCTTGGTCGTTAACAGAGAACGACGGGAAATTGGCTAACAATGTCAAATTTAAATGGATATATAAAGTATAGAAAATCAGGTATATGGCTCCCACGCCTAGTAGACTTGCATAAAGTTTACTTGACTTAGCTATACATTTTCTTTACGGCCACGAACAGATTATACTTGCACTCCTTATATACTCTTTGCTGTTAGGTCTTCATTAGTCAGTTTGCCATCATATTTTGATAAAGACTATGGAAGGTTTGAACGCATCATTATGTTTGCCTACTTATTAAAAAATAAAATTGTGGTTTATCTCAAGTTCACAAAATTAATTTAAATAATGCTAAACGATATCCGAGCAAAATGATAGTTATGCAATATTTTATTTATTGGTTTATCTCTATTTTGCACTTGTCTGCGTAAATAAATTGACGGAATAAAAATCTATTTTATTTATTAAAATTTCGATTAGTGTGTAATTCCTATTTCGAGGAAATATCGAGATAATTTTATAGAATTATACAAAATAAGTTAAAAAGTTAGTCGTACACCGTAGACAAAGCTTTACACTCGTCCATGTTTGCAAAACGTGTAATACTGCAAACATAGTTGCAATTCTAATAAAAAGGATAAAAGGAATGCATGTTCATTATTTAGGTTATATAGATGGTCATATTAAACACTGAGTAGCTTATTTTAAACATCGCGGATATTTACGACATACTAAATATAATAAAGCGATACTTGCATATATATTAGTTCTATGCACCAAACAGCATTTAACTGTTTTATATTGAATTGAATGATGTCATGCTTACCGCGAAATGAGATAACTGATATCGATCAAGACCAGCGTGTATGGATTAACTGCAGTAACAGGTGTTCAGAAATTGTTGTAATTCTCAATTTCGCTGAACTATAGCATAAACTACTTTTCATCAGGTTTGTACCATGTACCGAATCAGAAACCATAGTATTAGTACCATGTACCTTTTCGGTACAATGTTGGTATAGGTTACTATCACAATAGCCATAGTGTTAGTATCCTTTACAGACTCGGTGTATATATTATATAGTGTGATTTAGCGTTGAAGTCGCATTGTCGTAGACTTTATATGATGTTAGCTTCACTATTGCAGGTTTGCACAATCGTCTAGGAGATTGTACCGTCCTATTAACCCACATTCCTCACCCAAAATATATAGTGGTTAAAGGCCGTAATACCGGCTCCTACTGATAAGCCGCCAGTAAGCACGAAACGAATGTGCATGAAATTATACTTTCCGTTCATGCTGCCTTTGGTTTATCCTTCTGGTCATAACTGAAGTAATTTGTTACTAGGTTCGCAACACCTACTACGTACTTCCATAAATGTAACCAGTTTCGCTTATAATATATGATCGTGACACAAAAGACAATATTCCATCATTAGACATTTCATCTTGATTCGCTTACTGCTCTGATGATGACAATGGAAGGTCGAAACGTGACAATAAGTGTGTCTAACGATAGTTTTGCCATGTTGTACGACTGGTTAAATACCATGCGGTCAGTGTTTGTTTCGAATTCGCAAATTAACGAAAAGTTATCACCACATGCTGAATCTATGATTGGTAAACTACGCAATATTTAAAATGTAACAGAAATGTCAAAAAGGTCATGTTTTTTTAATGCATAGAAATTGTACGTCCGACATATAATTCAAGTGCAGTATAAGCAAGAATAAAATAAGTGAGAGCAGCCTATTTGGTTTATCATATTTTTAAACTTTAAATTTTCGTATTATCTTCGTTAAACGAGTAATTAAGGTGCTTTGACGACGACCATGGAAGAAAATAGCAAATAAAAATGTCCGCAATCATTGACTAAATACTCAATTCAATACTGCTTCTCTCGGCAGCATGGTGTCTGTTGCGTAATGACAGATTGTGGTTGGCTAGTTGGAAATTTAGATTCAAAGTGATGCAATATACCCAAATATATAGTGGTTAAAGGGCGTAATACTGGCTTTTACTGTTGAGTCGCCAGTGCATGAGATTATACTTTCCGTTCATACTGTCTTTGGTTTATCCTTCTGGTCACAACTGAACTAATTTGTTACTAGGTTCGTAACACCTAATACATACATGCATATCTATTAGTTCTCCGCTACAAAAATTATTTAACTGTAATAAGGCGATAATTTGAACTCCTATTATCTGATTGGCATAAATGTTTAAGTATAATATGCTGGCCAATATTTAGGTTACATAAAAATACTCAAGTTTTGTTACGCATACTATAAATTCTACACTCCTACATTGATTGGCAAAGTAAAAACAATGAAAGCTCAGGTTCTCGGACTGTTTACTCATTGATATAGCAATTTTTAAATGTTTAATTTGCACGAGGCATCTATTAAGCTACCTCGCGCACCGAACTTATCTATCAACTAAACTGAAGTTGTCTTTATCGGTGAGTACACCTGAGACTTAGATTTAGATGTTATTTACAATTCTTTTGAAATGCGAGATTTAATAAAATTCATTGTACCCTTCCTGTGTGCAAAAACAAAACGAAATTTTATCAGATATAAGAAATATTTCTTTCGCATTGTCTTCTCAAATATCTAATAATGAACATATCTTTATATATAAATTGGAAAGCAAAACAAGATAGAAATATGTGAACATAAAGAGAATGTGAAAACAGAAAACAATCAAATTGCGTGCGTCACATCCAGTTCAAGCTCAATGCTTGTACCTACTTCTTCTGCTTACATAAATCCGGCTGCAATTTGTTTATCCATAAGGCTTCGTATGTGGCTAGCTCCCTTTTGTTTTTGCATTTACTAATTACGTTGAATGCTACGTCTGGAGAACATTCGTGCGATGTTTCGATGATGTGTTGCGCAATAGCAGACGTGTATTCACCATTTGATTTAAAACAGGTGTTTAAGTTGCAATGTTCTCTCATTCGAGTAATTAACCGTCTGGTCGATCAGCCTACGTAAGTTGATCGACAACTTGCGCATGTATATTGGTAAATAATATTTGATATCGACAGTAACGGCTGTTTCTCTTTGATTGCTGGTAAAGGCAAGTGTGTTACCCCAAATAACACTCGTAGTTTAGCTGCATTAAATGTGCGTGTTAACGCTGCTTCCACGTTCTTTTGTGCAATTCGCCAGAAAAGAAAACAGTCTACCTTAACATCCCATTTAAGGGGGATGCAGTTTCCCGAATGTCACCAAAGAAAGTTGAAGCAGCATTAACACGCACATTTAATGCAGCTAAACTACGAGTGTTATTTAGGGTAACACACTTGCCTTTGCCAGCAATCAAAGAGAAACAGCCGTTAATGTCGATGTAAAATATTACTTACCAATATACATGCTCAAGTTGTCGATCAACTTACGTAGACCGATCAACCAGACGGTTAATTACTCAAATAAGAGAACATAGTAATTTAAACGCCTGTTTTAAATCAAATGGTGAATACACGTCAGCTATTGCGCAACACATCATCGAAACATCGCAGGTATGTTCTCCAGACGTAGCATTCAAAGTAATTACTAAGTGCGAAACATACGAAGCCTTATGGATAAACAAATTGCAGTCGGATTTATGCAAGCAGAAGAAGCACGTAGAAGCATTGAGCTTAAACTGGATAAGACGCACGCAATTTGATTGGTTTCCGTTTTTCACACTCTCTTTATTTTTACATATTTCTATCTTGTTTTGCTTTCTGATTTATATATGATGATATGTTCATTAGTAGATATTTGAGAAGGCAATGCGAAAGAAATATTTCTTATATCTGATAAAATTACTTTTTGTTTTTGCACACAGGAAGGGTACAATGAATCTTATTTACAATAGTTGTCGCTTTCAAAACTTCTATCGCTGGTACAACTACCAAAGATATTAAACTCACTTGCTGAGAACGAATTTACAATTAACTTTATGTATGTATAAGATCGAAACAATTAAATAAGGGTATGTTTTTTGCGAATACAGGGCAAATTGATTTCATGAAAACAACATCACAGTTTTAATAATTTACTTATTGAAACCCTAGGCTTTCATTTTGTTAAGCTTTAATTGTGGTTATTCACAACTGTCATGCGATTTTTAAAATATAATTCCGTGCTGACTTTTGATCGTGAATTTATGCGTTATTTATTTTGCGAGAATCGATCATTATCATAGTATAACTACGTCATGCTGTAGGCATGATTTTGTGTCTCTCGTTGGATTGATCTTTGAACAGACATTTGTGTTTTTACTATTGCATATACATAAATATGTCCTCGTGTTTCTACTGTCATATCAGATTGTCATTCGTTGTTTTGTATCTTATAATTAACTGCGCAAGGTGTATAAAGTTCATTAAAATGGCCTCATTTACTTATGCCAATCTGATTGTCTATAATGGTGATAAAGAAGTTTGCGCAGCTTTAAAAGATATATAGTGCACGACAAGGAATTGATTCATTACCTTTTCCTTTTTTCGCACCACAAGGAAAAAGTAGATTTTACAGCTCTTTCTCATTACAGTTGTTGTCATTTTGGCTAACTGCCTTTTAATTGCAGTCGGGTTTATTTATAGATTGGAATATAATTATTGCTTTTTGTTACTCACGGCCATTGAAATAGTATATGATGTTGGTAGAACTCGTGAAATATTGGCCAGAGGTTTCTTGTTATTCTAATATTGTTTTGAAATGTACTAGGGTTTTTTTTCAAAACTGTTTAGTGCAACCGAATTGCTAGCTTTCTTTACGATTCTAGGATTATTCATTAACTTTCTGTAGTAAATAACGGTGGGTTCTGTAAATTGATTATTTTCCTTTTCTCCTTTATATATTCTACCGTATGCATACATACAACTGTAAACTATATTTTATATTTTAAAACAAAATATGTAATGTTTTATATATGTCATGTTATACTAATGTCACTCCTGTTTTCACATCAGTTATAGCAAACCAACTGACCAAGCAACTTACTGATCACAGTCATAGTCTATGAGACCTATTAGAGAATGCAATTCGCCTACAAAGCCATAGATAATTAATTGTTGGACTAAAATCACAGACACATTCAGTAGTGTCAACGAAGCTAGGATCGGTAGGACGACACCTCAGAGTCAGGTTATTTGCCACTTGGCTACCAGTCCAATAGATATTGATGGAATTTCAAAAACTTCAAAAGTTCAATACATGCTCTACCCGGAAAAATTATGTTTCCATTCAATTGATTTTGCCAGCCAATTTCATTCTCTCTGTTTATTTTTGGATCTGACTTAAATCATTCAGATTATTTATAATATTTATTCAAATAGCAAAGCAACGTTTAGTTCTAGATAATTTACTACGATCATTACTTTGCACATGAACGTGAAAACGCATTTGTAAAAAAATTCGTGATTCTTCTTAAGTATAAATAGTGTTTACGTCCTGAAAATCTTTAAAAAAAGTTAAACTGTTTACTGACAGATGTTTACCTGACGGAGACCTAAATTTGTTAAATGTAAATTGAAATAGCTGGTTGCATTCTACAAACCAAACTGAACGCTAAAGCGATATTGCTTATCTTGTATTTGCTATGCCTATTTTTCCAAATTTTATTGATGAAAATCCGAATTTATATAATTATTTTGTCATACACTGCTTTTTATCTGCAGTTTGTATCACATACAGTTTATGAAGGCATACATTAATACAATATAACTAATCATACAATATTTGTGTACAATGCTGTTAAATATGTAAAGATATATGAAGCGATATTATGAAAAGAAAAATAATAAACAGTTATTAATCCCTTAGTTAATTATTTCGAACCAATAAAAAAAACTAAAATCGTTTGAAATAAGTTATCAAAATTAAGATAAAATTAAATCTTATTTTATTAACCATTCGCACAACATCTGACAAAGATAGTCCATCATACGAGCTAGGGCGTCTCAATATTCCATGGTTTCCATGAGAGAAAGATGCTAAACAGACCAAAGAGGTACACGCCGAAATGCATAATTAAGCATGGAAATCATATCTGCAGCTCTTATTTATAGCAGACTGATATATTGTGCTTGGTTAAAAATGTTCAGGTGAAATCACGAGCATATTATTTTTTCGGGTTTATCCTTACGTATAAAATTTTTAGAATCGAGCAGTTATTGGATGCGCGAATGGTGGTTACATATTGTGATTCAAGCTTGCGAGCTTGATATAAACACCAACACCAACTGTACCTTACCTTTCGCAAAATGCATGAATACTACCATCGTTCTGAAGTCCGTTTGAACGTCTATGGTTATTATCGCTGTATGATGAAAAACTTAATGAAGAAGATCAAATCGCAATGCATGAATAATGCATGGAAACTAGGTTTGCGGTTCTCAAATCTAGCAGCCTCTCTTTTAAAAGCCAATTGTACGTAACAAGTTGTAAAGATTAGTAAAAATTATTTTGAGACTGGTTTATAGGAATTGGATGAAATAGATTAATTCTTTGTACAAAACAGTTATTATAAATCAGTAACGTATCTTTAATACCAATTTTAGTTTACAGATAGACTCGCTGAACTCGTATTATTTCTTTATAGATTGCCACGTTTTAGAGAACTTTAACGGTTTTACTTTTTGTGCAATCGAATCTTCTGTAGATATTGCCAAGTGTGTAAATCGAAATAAGTTGGTTAATTTGTACCAATAAATATACAAAAGCCAGCACAACGAACGTTGTGTCAGTGGTTAACACGTTTCATTCTTCAGTTAGAAGCTGATATAAACAATATCTCTAGTTTAAATTACGTCAAGTAATGTTTGAAAACAATAAGATAAAAACTCCATAATTGATTAGTATTTTATCAATATGTTTGTGGTGTATTTCCGATACAACTGATGTACAGCTAATATGTGTTATAGTACTATTTAATCTTAAGACATGCCGATTTTGTATAGCCTGCACTTAAAAAAATTTCTACTTTTTGAACATGCCAAATATATACATAAACTGATGCAAACTCGTCACAACCAAATAATATATAAGCGTACCTATAATTACTTTTAATTACTATGCTATTACGATTTCATTTATACATATGTGCTGTGTTAACCAGCGACTCGTCAGTAGGAGCTGGCACTATGTCCAAATCACACAATCTATTTGGTCAATGTAATGCTGGACAATAGAGAGGTCCCATCTCCTTTATATCGATGCATTAAATGAGTAGCAAAATCAACATCATAATCTGTCTTCATTTATGTGACTTCAATTATAACTCACTATATATTATATACATCAAACTTAAGATAGGCAATGACATCATGCTACTGAAGATTGGCAAACCTTTCATGAAAAATGAGACGACCAACCAATCTGAACAAATGCTGCTTCGGAAAACCACTTTAGTCTGGTCTTGATCGATATTAGTTTTCAAATTTCGTGGTAATCATTACCTTATTTAAATAAATATAGAATAGTTACATATTGTTTGTTACCGAAAAATAATATAAATGGAATTGTTTTTAAGTTAATACGTACTTTGTAACAGTTAGGTTCGAAGAAGACCAGAAGTTTATGCCAAATTAAATTTGATCACATGATTCATATTTTGATGCGACTCCATAGGATTTTTAAATACGCTCAAAACTCATTATATATTTGGATAAGAAATGTAATAATGGTGGACGGCACAGGCTTTTATGCGTTTGTGAATTTAGGCGGTAGTAAAATCAACATCGTACAAAGCGAAATCGTTATATATAATATGCTTCACATATGTGAAATGTAGCAGGTGTATGATGTTGGAGGTGGGCTAAACTTCATTAAAATTCAGAACGGTAATCAATTTTATCACCTACTTCAGCAAAAATTTGTGCTCGAGCTTGGATTCACATAAGTTAATTCATCTACATAATAATCATTAAATCATCCGATGAAACATTTACTTATATAATGAAGCTTGTGGTCTTGGTTTAAACATGTTACCCATAAGTAAATACATTTGACAGTAAAAACTAAGAAATGCATTGTGTATGAAGACCGGTTGCGTCCATATTGGGAACTCCTCATTTACTGGCCAGAATTTGACGCGGATATGGCTCGAACTTGGGTACGTCTGAATCGGAATTTGGTGCT
>JAQBSW010000956.1:147500-158207 GCA_029291075.1 Eudiplozoon nipponicum
ATATATATATATATATATATATATATATATATATATATGTGTATGTGTATCTAATTTTATGTATATACATATAAATTTAGGTATTTTTATATGTTTGGTTTTATATGTGTGTGTATGTATGTATATATGCATTTACATATATATGACTGTAGATTGTATGTTCGAATATATATATTTGTTTTTTTATTTATGTATGTATGCATGTATGTGTGTAAGAATTTATGAATTCATATATTTGTGTAAACAAATGGATTCTTAACTGTGTATACGTTTTCATGTAAGTATGTACGCATGTATGTCTATTAATATGTCTGTAAGTATGTATAAATGTAGATATGTTTTAACGTATATATATATATATATATATATATATATATATATATATATATATATATATATATATATGTCCATTGCCATATTACACACTATATTTCTAATTAGGAAGAAAAACACATAAATAACAGTGAATAAAGGCCATTTATTTCTGAGATCACTAAACATCGCTCTACAATCTTTCATTTATATACATTTGCCAAATTGATTATGCTGGTGGTGGTTATATCTGACTCAGCTTTTTATTTCTATTTCTTGTTTGGCTGATTGTATGCATTTGCGTTTGTGTGTGCATGTTTGCAGGTAAAGGTTATTCTCGCTGTATGGCAAATTGATGTCTGAGAACTGGTCATTATTGTTTTACTGGCTTGAGAATTAAACCATTTGTGCGTATTATTGCTGTTACATGTACAAGTGCTAATTTTCCGAGTGTAGTTTATCGTTTCACCTTGTTGCACAAATTTTTATTCCTTACATGGTAACAGCGCCAGTGTCGGTTGCGGTTTTGGACGCTCATATTGTTCAGAAATTCCTGTCACCGTATGCGCATCTGTTACCTCATCTTCAGCTTGTTTCCAATCCAATTAGATGTCTGTTGATTCTAGTCTAGGACCTGTACGGTCAAGTCTGGATACTAGTAAATTGTTGTTGAATTTTGTTATTCTTGGCCAGTCAATAAGAATATCATGTTGATGAAAAATTTGAATATTTAGGTCAGGTGCTTGTTGTTTTATGTAAAGTGCTTCGTAGATAAATAATAATTTTTCGGATTTTGCTTTATGTAAATTTGTGAAATTGGTCGAATTGACAGGGTGCCCCGTTGCCAATATATGATCGGAAATAGCTGATTTTCCTGACGGTGGCAAGCCTTTGTTAATCAATTTCTGTGGCAAATGCTGCTGGATTCTGCTTATCAGTTGCTTCTTCGTACGTCCGATATATGTGCTACCGCACATACATGAGAATTTATAGACTATGAATGATTTAGAGAGAAGTGGCAATTGATCTTTGGCATCCAGCCTCATGATTCTCTGTGTACTGAATGTCATATTAACTTTAACACTGGGAAAGTTGTCCTTAGTTATTCTATTCAGCTGCCGTGCAATTATTGAGGCTGGTATGTCGCCTCTAAATGGTAAGTTCAGGAAAACCTGCTTGCCGGTATCCTCTCTAGTACGAACCTGCCGTGGTCTGATGTTGACATCAATGAACCGCTCTGGGTAGTTGTTCATTAGCAAAATTTTCCTCAGGTAGCCCAATTCTTCCTCAATCTTGTGTTCAGAGCAGATCTTCCTGATTCTGTTTGCTAGGTTGTTTACTAAGTTTCTTTTGTGGGATTTTGGCACACTGCTGCTATAGTTAATGTAATGCCCGGTGAAAGTAGATTTTCTATATATGGCCAGTGTCAAATCCCCATTTCCTTCTCGAGTAGGTTTGATGTCAAGGAAGGGAAATCTGTCGTCTTTCTCTACCTCGAGAGTGAATTTGATGTCTGGATAGGCTCCATTTGCTTGTTTGAGGATTTTGGATGGGTCTGCTTCCTCTGAGATGAACAACAAGATATCATCTTCATACTTTTTATAGACTGCCCACTGCTCAATTATACATTTTAGGCTCGTTGTTTTCAAGATAATACAAGTATACGTCTGCCAGGAGGGGTGCAATGCAACTTCCCAAAGCTACACCATTGATCTGGCAGTAGTATAATCCTTCAAATGTAAATTGCACGTTTTTAGTACATGAGAATATTGGGTCTTTGATGTCATTGGTGTCTATAGGGAAATCAAAGAACTCATTTTTGATGAGGTCAAACAAGATCTCCGTTGTCTTATCCAGAGGTATGCTTGTAAATAAGGATGAGTCGTCAAGCGAGACCATTTTATTCTGTATGATGTTCTTCCACTTCAGTTCATTTGCTAGCTCGAAGGAGTCTTTGATAGTGTTTGTGTTTATGATGCTTCGTATTGGTTGAAGTATTTTGCAGAAAAAATTGGCTGTTTTATGTTGTGGAGCCTTGATCATTGACATAATAGGCCGCATAGAGGGAACTCCTAAGGCTGTCACGGCTATATGCGTTTTTGGTTTTCCGTACTATCTTGCGGTGTTTGTTCCTACGGGTTTTGCCTTTTTGATGTCTTCTATGACTTTTGATCTAATATCGGAATCAGCCATCGATGTTTTATGTGTTTTTCCATCTTTTGCTGAATTGCATTAATTCTTGATTCGATATTTGTTGAATCATCTTTCCGTTTGATATCTGGTTTGAATTTAGATTGATCATTTCTAATATCGTACATGGAATTTCTATAAGCGTCGGCTTCAAGTATAACAATTCCTGATTCTTTGCCCGGTGTGGCAAGTCGTATGGATTTGCTTGATTGTGGTTTTCTGAGTTCGTGTATATGTTTTTGTGATGATTTGGCTGCCTTTGAATTCCTTCTTGTATTTTTTCTACAGCTCTTACTATCTCAGCTTTCAGTCCTTATCCATTGAATGCATGTGTGGCGGTGTCTTTCGTTAAGTCATTGAAGAAATTTTTCGTTCCAGCCTAAATGTCAATAACGTCAGGTTCACTTACGTTTGTCTTGACTACGCAGAATTTTGCTCCTAAGGAGAGTAATTCTTTCTGGTGTTTTGACAAGAACACTTTTGCATAATTGTGAATAAATGCGTCCTGGGTTTGTAGTAAATTTCGATTGTGTAGGAAATTTTTCCAGTTCCTTCGTTAGGTCCTTAGTTTCTTTGTCAGCTATTATTTTCATCAGCGTTTCTATATTCGTTGTAAAAGCAGTGTATTCGCTGTCGTTCAGTCTTGCATTTTAACAACCCAGTGATTGAATTATTCTCTCAGCATCTTGTTGGTTTGATTGGTTGTCCTCAATGGCATTAAGCAATAAGCGACTTATACGTTTATTCGTCGGTTTTTAGTTATTTCTCCTGCACTGCTTGAGAAATCGTTTTAGCACAACATCTGATTGTAAACACGATTTGAAGAACTTAATTCATTCTAGAAGTTTGGCACTCATACAATTGGCTACAATATAAGTGTTTAGTTCCTTACGGGTAAAAGGCCGACCCCACTCTTTAATAATCTTTATTATGTCCAGTACCTTCAAATATAACACAATATTACACAATAAGTAATCTTGAAATAAGTAGCCTTTACCCACTTTGTTATAAATGTTTTTATTCCCAATTAGAAATATACTGTGTAATATATATATATATATATATATATATATATATATATATATATATATTCGTTTTAAACAAAATATTTATGTCTGTATGCATTTATATTATGACATGCATTTACATATTTGTGCACGTTTCAATGCATGTTGTATGTATAGGTGTAAATATGTATGTTTGATTATGCCTATAAGTATTTATTTCTGTATGTACGTATGTGTGTGTGAATGTACGTATGTTTGTATGTATTTATGTGTTTATTTTTGTATGTATTTATATCGACATATGTATGTACGTTTGTATGTATAGATATATTCATGCATGCATGCATGCATGTGTATACGTATGGTTTTATTTATGTATATATGTATGTTCTTATTTACGTATACATATATAAATATATATTTGTGTACGTATCTCATATTTATTTATTTGTTTACAGATTTATGTATGTATATTTTTGTGTGAATATAATTATACATGCATTTATATATATTTATATATGCAAATTAGAATATATATATATATATATATATATATATTTATATATATATATATATATATATATATATATATATATATATATATATATATATATATATACATGTATGTATGTATGAATTTATGTATGTGCAGACGAATATATTTTAATGTAAGTTAATCAAAATTTTTTTCTTTGTATGTATATATATATCTAATTATATACTTGTGTATTTATGATTGTAGCAATGTTTATCTGTATGGCAAAATGTTGTCGTGTATTCGTGTTTGTAAGATTGTGTGTATGTTTATTAGTATGTATGATTTTTTTGTATGTTTGTATATATATTTCGATTTGCATGTTTGTATGTGTTCATATGTACATTGTTATATTCCTTATATTCATTTAGGGATTTTTCTTTGGTTCAATTGAAAATTCGAAACGTGTTCTGAAGGTTAGGAATATTAAGAAATATTTTTATATTGTATATACATGCCGTAACTGTGCATTTATAAGGTTGATGAATGGTTGTACTTCTTTTATAATTTGTAATTATTTGTCAGTTCATGAGCACTGATATATTTTTATCTTTCATCTACATTGTACATCTTACGCCATTAATAATACTATCGTTCAGTATTAAACGTTACATTAGATAAATTACACTTGTGAATTATTCGGACTTTCTTTCTGGAATTGCCCCTACGCGTGTACGATGTGAAAATATTGCATTTTTTTTGCAAAATGTATCCTATCTCATTCCTTTGAAAAGGACGTTTATAGATACTGTCGCAGATGCATGCAACTTTCTACCAAAATATATGACATTATAGTAAAATTAATGCTGTTTTCGTGCTAAATTAAAACCTCTACAAAGATATCATGCTTATTTGGCCCTTAAACATTTATGTTATGATTTAATCCAATTAGAAAGAGCGAAAATGCTAAAAATTATATCTAGTGCATCATCTTTTTGTCAGTAACACCATAAATATAACGGATAATTGCGATTTATACTTTGGTTAAATCAGCGATATAGATATGAAAAGTTCTATCAGGCTAACCATAATTACCTTTTTCATTATCACCGTCAATCTTATCAACGAGAAAGCATCATTACCAAAAACTCTACTTCCGCTGAACTGTTCGACAACAATTTTTTTAAAAATCTATACATTTCTCCAGCATGTGAAACGCATAGATCAAACATATGCATAAAGAAACGGATAAGCATTTGCACCAGAAATCAATAAAATGCGATTTAAAACAGTGGTTAAACATATGCAGCCATTGTGACTAAACTGGCCTGATTTTCATTGTAATTATTAGGATGAAAGTGGCTCTCCAAATGCCTAAACTTAGTTAATTATGTAAATCTGATTTTGCTTTTTCTCTTTCCAAATAATTAACAGTCTCGTTTTTAAAAATTGTGCACATAATTCCGGAAATGCATCGTATTCAATTTGTAATACATAACGTAGACTTTTTTGTTAAAACCACAGTTGGTCTATCAGGTAAAATGGAAGAGTGTAAAATATTAAATGTTCCAATAACTAACAAGTCATAAAAATACGTTAAATAAAACGCAGAATTGAGTTATTTTCCATAACATATATAAAAACGGCAATAAGTGTTTCGCTTGTAGATACAATTTAATATACAAATTTGTAATATCATCCCAATAGGGCACTATGGCAGTATCAGGTTACAATCAAAGGGAATAATCAACTTTTACTCTCACAGTAGCAAAATATGATAGATTCAATATAATATTTTTTCTATATAAAATATATAACATGTCATAGTTCACGCGAATGTTTATTCAACTATGTAAACGAACTCAATTATTTTTTGAGGTTACAATCAATATATTTTCAATTTTAGCAGAGAACAATTCAAGGACAACTTATTAAAAGCCACATCTTTCAATTAGTTTTTGGCAGTTAGTTGTAATTTTTTTACACTTTTGGAAAAAATAATTTACTAGCAAGCTGCCATAACATGGAAGTATTGATCACAGATAATCCCGACATTGTGCCCAACCGAAGCTCCTTCATTGGACCCATACAAATACTATTTCACTGGTTCAGGTTAAATATTTTTTGTACATTAACATAATCTTATAAGCTCTAATAACTGTAAAGTAGCAAACTGCAGTCATGAAGCACGTTTTATTTGTTACTGGACTAATACACTTCACAGATTTTCTTTGTGTAACATCTGACATGTTTGAAAAAAATATTTTAATGAGATAATAGGATTCGACTGCTTATTATAAAACTAGCTTAATCCAAAAAATAAAAAAAATCGTGGCTGTTTATCATTCAATAATATGGTTGGTGTTATTAACGCCCATGACTACTTATGAAACCGAAGTTTCTTTTAATGTCTTTTAGCAGTTGCTGTACACCTAGAGGTCGTGCCGGGGAATTGATTTTTTGTGAAAATTCGATCTCAAAAGCATGTTCAATTTCGGTGTTATGATGATAAATTTTGTTAAATTCCGCTCTTAATCGTCTACACAAGCTTCACGAAATATCGACTTACGTCATTTGTATCTTATGTTACATTATTATTAGAGTAATCAATCTGTTCATTCAATTGGAAGGTAATTGTCAGATCAACGGCAAAATTGCAGATTTTATCTTTAAATAGCCTCATTCTTGAAGTTCATAAAAACAATTTTGAATAGCATCATACCTGAATGAGAATTTCGTGAAACTTCAGATGTATATCTTTACATTCTAGATGTCGTGATTTTAGTGTGAATAACCATGTTAAAATTAGATAAATAAAAGTTAAGTAGCCTAATAATACCTTGGTCAAACATCAAGAAAATTTCTGCCCCCATAATAGATTGAAAAGAAGTAAACTCAAACGCTTTCAAGATATGAATGAAAAATATTCTACCATCCAAATCTTTCTCTTCCGGATCTCTGGTATATTTAAAAATGGAAAACATAATCGTGATGGTCAAACGTCCTTCTGGAAATCCATGCTGATTTGTATCAGTCTTGTTATAACAGAGAACCCAGTTGATCTAGAATGAATTGCTCGAACATTTTCATGAATGGAGTAGGGCTTAAGATAAATCTATACTCGTTGGCATAATGTTAGTTAGATTTAGATATAAACCGACCAAAAACGATTAAAACACAAAAAGTCCTTATGTTATCACCGATTCTTTTATTAAAAGACTAAGCAGATTGTATTCATTAAATCTGTAAGTTAATAACATATAGTATAAATCAATATTATCACAATGATCTTTATTATTTAAACTTAATATGAATCATTGATTTAATAAAATCGCTTACAAGTTTTTGCTCCTGTTTACATGTAATATCAGGTAACGCTGCAATACAGCATACCTCCGGAGCATTATACATAAAGTTGCGGAACAACACATCAAATCCACATAAATTTACTATTTGTAAAGAGCTAAGAGTAACATCGATTTTGCTTTCTCTGTGTACTTTCGGTAATCAATCATGAGATTATAGCCTAGCTCTAGATTATATTTAGTCAGTATAATAATTTTGGATATTTTACAAATTCCCAGTCTGTAATTTCCTAGTACATTTTGGATATCATTTAATCTAAATTTTTTATTACTGTTAATTCAACTGCATTTCAAAATATCCTTCGTTTTAACTCTTAATTTACATGATCTTCCTTCTAGCATTTTGGATATTTAAGCAAAGACAGTGCAGTTTTGATATATATTATACAACATGGTAGACATAGAAACATAAAAATAATTAGTGTTCGTATTAAAAAACTATAATAAAAACACTGTTTGTCTCCGAAAAGATTTCAGTTAATTCTGAAATACATATGTTCACCCGCAATCAAGTTTTTCTGAACATTGACACCTAGATTTTTTCATTTAAGGAAAATTTATTTACGGTATTGTCTCTTAAACTAATAAAAAACCGCAAAAGTGTACCGACGAAATAATATTCGTGACTACAAAGAAACTGTGCAGCCGATATTTTCAGTTAAGTTCAATGTATGCGAGACTGCTAGACGTGAGAGCTGCATATCTAAATTTGATTTCCATATATATTCAAAGCGGTTTGATCCTCGATAGTCAGTTAGAGGACGCACTCTGATGATGTTCATGGAAGGTCGAAACGCGTCAGTGCGTTGCGGCTGGCGGTAGTTTTGTTATGTTGTTCGACGACCAGTTAAATATAATGGGATCGGTGTTTACTTTAAGCTTGCAAACTTGATTTAAAGGACTAATTACTTTTCTAAATAAATATGATCTAAGGATTGAAAGCATACAGGAATTGCAATAAATCATGAACAAAGACAATTTCGTTTAATTCATAGATACGACGTCCAGTAAAATGTCCTACAGTCGCATTATACTCGTAGCAATCCAAAATAAATTTAAATGCCTTTGCAAACTCCCAACCATTTTGTATGAATGCTTATGGTGGTCTATAGATCTCCACTATTACGTAACATTTTGTATGAAACGCAGAATTAAAATATGTCATGACTTATGTACCACGGTTTTTCAGCAATATATCTTTACGAAACATGGAGTAACCGGGCATTTCGAATTCATGATCTTCATTGTTCTTCCAGAGCCTTGTTTCCACCAAAATTATGAATTCGAGAGTACTTTTAAATTATATTACACAACATTAATTTTTTTGTAACTTGCGCAGCGCTGGCTCGAATTAGGGCACCACCTTTGCCACAAGTTGTTTTTTTTTCCTGAGTATGGTATCAAGCCTGAAGATGGAATTGGAAATGTAGTCCCGAAAATTCGGAAAAAATTCTGAAAATCTAGTTCCAATGTCATTTCAGTCACACAGCTGATGGACGGCTTCCGAGTGAAGTGAACCTGAAAATGGATCGAGTTCAAAACTTTACCGACCTAAGAGTGCTATCAATTGTCCCACACAAGAAAAAGGCGGAATTATTACCAAAAAACTCAACATGAAGTTTTTGTTTTTATGTTCTTCTAAGAATTGAATAGAAAATAAGCAAATATCAAGAGACCTATCTCAACGTGCAGCTTACTCTACTCATCTAATCGAATTTATTTAGTCAAAATTCGTTTTTCTCTTCTAAAACTATTTCGCTTCTCCACACATTGTTGACACATTCAATAATGATGTTACCACAGACACCTTGATTTTTATTAAATGCGCACATAGCCATTGTTAATTACCAGCATTTACTTTGAATATAGTCGTCGGACTTGTTTTTTGTCATCTACATTATGACACGAAAGCTGCTCCCGCTTGATATGGCCAACTTCTTAGGCGAACTATTTGTATTTTATACAAAGAACGCCTTTTGAATGGCATTCAAATAATATTTCATCATTCCAATCTCATTAATATGGTTGTGAAAATGTCTTTCGGGTAGTTGATTGTGCTCGTCTTCAGGCGATAACACATCTTTTGAATCTTGTAACATTTTATTATATTAGCCTCCGCGAAATCTTTAATGCCTGTATCTAATTTCAGTACATCCTCCTGGGAAGTGTCCTCATATAAGTTAAATACTATTGAGAACCAGTTTAACTCTTTAACAGCCATGAGGTTTAATATTGTATCATCAGAATTCGTAGCCGCCTTCCGATTTATGCTATCCGTAATTAAATTCCTCAAATCTATACAAGATTGGGCATTTTTTTAAAATTTGTTAACCTTCCAATTAAATACCGCTTCTCGTATAATATTTTTTCATAGGTTCTTTATAAGATGTCCGGTCATATTAAATTGCGATGCATATATCATCAAATCGCGCTCCATATTTAGATTCTTTAAACATATCACATCGCTTTCCGCTGAAATATTTGTAAGAGCTAAACTAGACTGAATTTGTAAGAGTGAATATTCCAACCGGACGTGTCTATTAAAAACTAAACAGAGCGAACAAGTTCGAAATATATTTTTAAGGTTTACACACGGTTTAAATTTACTGAACTTCACAAAGAGAAATCAACGCTCTCAATTTTTTACAACATTGTCTTATTGCAAAATTGTGAATTACCTTTAATTTTTGGATATAGTTTATTAAAAATGAGGTGGCTGATTTAGTAACATGATATGAATAAACAAACATTAATAGTTTAAACAATTTTGACTAAGAATATATCAGAAAATAGGGCATATAATTTAAATCGTGGTTGATTTTTTATTAAAAGATTTGAAATGGCATTTAGTACTCTCAGCGGTATTTGCACCAGTGCCCGTTTCAATTAGAGCGAAGGGTTTTATCTTAACGATATTTCATTACAATTCTTTTTATAAAAGCTACTTTTTGATAAGAGACGAATGATTGTTATGACTCATAAGTGCTTCTTTACAAAAAGGACGAATAAGAAAGTATTGATCCGTAATATAATGCAGATGCCGTTACATTGCGGATTTTTTCACATTAAAATAGCGGACGATTGTTTTATATATATATTCTTTATCATGTCTATTGCATTCGAATATTAAACAGTATATTTCTAATTAGGAAGACAAAACACATTAATAACAAAGTGAATAATCACGATTTATTTCGGGAGTACTAGACTTCGCTCTACAATCTTTCATTTATATACATTCTGGGTTTTCATTTGATTGTGTGGGTGGCAACAAATCTGACTCGGTTCTACTTCTATTTCTTGTTTTGGCCGATTGGTAAGTGTGTATACGTTTGTGTTTGTGTGTGTGTCTGTTTGC